>JAQHUG010000004.1:20493101-20644865 GCA_028555095.1 Dicrostonyx torquatus
TGACACTGTTATGAAATGTCATATCCTGGCAGTTCTGCAAAAGGACAAGACCCTGGGGAGGGAGAAGAAAGGGCTGCAATCGCAGACTCTTCCAAAACCGAGGTTCGGAAGAAAATAGGCTCCACTTGGCATGATTAGCATGATCTATTTCTTTGGGGAATATAGGTAAAGAGAGGAGAGAATTTAAGGCAAACCCACACAGAGAACTGGATAGAGAACGCCCTCTAGGCTTAAACACCCTTGAAGCCAACTACTTTCCGTGTGCATCTCCACCTCCCTTTTAAATTCCTGGTACCTCATTTCATCCTTTGCTGCCCATAGGCATCTGTTCCCCTCTAATTATTTGCCATTTAGAAAAACTCTGCTTAAATTCCTTGTGCATCTGGCCCTTGGTTGGTGTATATTTGTGACGTTTAAATATGGTGCTGGGTATTAGAACTGCCCCACGTGCAAGCACAGAACCTTTCCCTGCCCACAGAAGTGTTTCAATATCCAGCCCCCCCACAATATAAACAAAATGAATTCAACTTTAAAAGTATCTGTTGAAATAAGCACCTGCTATTACTTACAGTCTGTCCCTCTCTCATACACACACACACACACACACACACACACACACACACACTTACTTCCAAGAGCCAGCTATTTGTAAACAAAGATTTGATCAGTGAGTGTGATCCAACCAATAGCCTCATAATATATAATATAAATCAGTTAGAATGGTCTTCCCCCAAATTAAGCATGGGTCCTATCATTACCTCAAATGTGTTCCTAAAATCAAGTCTTTTACTTTAATCAGTTAGGGTCTTCTAGCTCCTGAACTTTTTTTTTTTCTCCAACCAGTGAAACGGAGTACTACTATTTGACATGGAAATACACTTTTAGGGGTTGACTCTCTCAAATACAGGAGTGGAGAAGTATTGGAAAAATCAAATTGCCGGGCGGTGGTGGCGCACACCTTTAATCCCAGCACTCGGGAGGCAGAGGCAGGCGGATCTCTGTGAGTTCGAGACCAGCCTGGTCTACATCATAGAGCTAGTTACAGGACAGGCTCCAAAGCCACAGAGAAACCCTGTCTCGGAAAAGCCAAAAAAAGAAAAGAAAAATCAAATTGCTACTTCAAAAGCCCCAAACTAAACAAGCTTCTCTCTTCCACACACCATTCCCACATTTTCTCTCTGTCCATCTCTTCTTTCTTTAGCCGCTCTCTGGTTCTCACTGTAAAGTACTGGCTGGGGGTAAATATGAGGAATACTTGGTTTCTCATATTTCTTTGACCAGGCCGGGCGTTGGTGGCGCACACCTTTAATCCCAGCACTAGGGAGGCAGAGGCAGGCGGATCTTTGTGAGTTTGAGACCATCCTGGTCTACAAGAGCTAGTTCCAGGACAAAGCTACAGAGAAACCCTGTCTCGGAAAAAAAAAAAATTTGTTTGACCAGTAATTAGGTATTGAGTGTTTGCTCATCTGAGTGAGTGGAAAAGTTACTATGAATATCAGTAGTGATAACGATGATTTGTCTTCTGCCAAATGCTTTCCAGTGGAGTGGAGCGACTGACAGCATGGAGTCGAGAAGCAAAGGGCCTGTGCTGGGACTGGACATCCACTACTAAAGACCTGATGACCTGGGCATGTCACTCACCATCTTGACACCTTGATGATTTCATCAATAAAACAGAGCAGGTGATAATAGCTATGCTGTGACATTGTTATGTCAAGTGAGGACAGTGAAGGGTCTCTTTATCACCGGTGGCCATTATATAGAGAGACTATCTTTTGTTCGTTGCCATGCTCACAGAGATCCGAACACTGCCTGACCATGGGATGAACTCAACCAATAAATGACTCATTGGGGAACAAACCAATGAATGAGTGAACAAAAGGTTTATGAGAAAAAAAATACTTTTAAGATGAGTTACTAAGTAGTTGACAGGTATAATTTTTGTGGTATTTTATATTGCCTTTGTCTTCGAGAAACTGATAATTTATGGGGAAGGGCAACTACAATTATAAATAATATAGGAAAACCACACAGAAAATGGGAATTCTGCCAGGTCAAAGAAAAAGTGGCTCGGTTATAGGGATGAGGTATACAGTCTTCCTATTTATGACTCTGCAATGGCCTCCCTCTCCAAACAGGGGCGATTTAAATAATTACAGCCAAGGAGAAACATTAAATTCTGCGTTTTCCTTCTGAGCAATAAGGATGTTCCTATCTCTTCCTACAGATGGGCATTCCATCCTGCTCTCGGCCAAGTGCTTTCAAGTTCTGAGAATCTCCAGAGCATCGGGAGTCCACCTGTTACTCGTGAGTTCATAGTGCACCTTACACTTTCAATACACAACTTCCACTTAGACCTCTCTGAATTTCACACCCTAAATGCTACTGCCTGCTTTAAACCGCTGCCTGATCAGCTTAAAAAGCTCTCAAACTGAACATCGAATTCACAGTCATCTCCGTCACAGCTGGACATTTACTTATGTTCGCTATGGTTTCTTAGACGCTGGAGAACTGTGACACATCCCGAAACCCTCCTGTCCTCTCTGGACTCTTCTGGCACCAGATGTGAAGATCTCATTTAAATTTCGGTATGACACTGAGATAACATAACATTTATTAAATGTTTTACATCTTTAAATTAGTTTTTTTGCTGTGCTAAGAGTTGGACTCAAGGCACTGGGCATGCTAGGCAAGCACTCTGCCACCAAGCTTCAACCCCAGCCCTGGTCTTTAATTTTAAAAATAGAGAAGCTCTTATGAAAATGGCCTCCATTTTATTACATACCAAAATTTCAAACTATGTGGCTCAGATTAGGAGGCTATATAGTGTTTGGTGTCAAGAGATGTATTTTATTCCCTTACTTTGAGTCTTATGACCTAGAAAGAAATGTTCCATAAGGATAAGGCACCTGGTAAGTGACATGTCTATGTAGTGGTGGAAATATAGCAATATTTTAGCAAATGGTATCAAAGGAGAAACATTACAGAAAATTAACATAAGTGGAAAGAGGTTAAATCTAGACAAAAATGGCAAAACCAAGACATCCGATACCAAAGAAAAGCTGCAACATTGCAAACTGTCATGATGAGCTTTCATTTTTACAGTATGAGTCGTAAACCAAGAATCATGACCAGGCCTACCTATGTGTAGCAGGGTTGGTCAAGGTCAAATACAGACCCACATAGCAGCTGAATTTTTCCATTTGGAACCCCCATCTCCCAGTCCACTTACAACATCAGCATCTTTTCCTCCATCTTCCCTTTGGAGAGGTGGGTCCCCTGTAGAAGCGACAAATCTAGCCACATTTTGGCACAATATGAAAGGCTAAACTATATAACTAGCTTTTAGTGAGTTCATGTGCTCATCCTTCCACAGAGGTGATATACAAAGCTCTCAGGTTCTCCTCACTCTGAAAGAATCATCCACGTTTTCAATGATCACTGCAGAAAATTCCAGTTCTTTGGCAGGTCCCATTAGTGTGTCCTGCCCAATCCAGGTGACCTTCTTCCTGCCTCCAAAACTGAAGGCGCCGGTGTTTGGATCCTGACATGATCTATCATAGACTGTCAAACTTTGGCTTGGTCAGCTGTTCACAGGAAGGTGATGCCTGCTTGTCCCTTGGCGTGAAGGCCTGTAGGCTGGGATTGCTCTCTGTCCATGGCTGGCTGACCCCAAGCACAGAGAGTTGTACATGTTGAATATAAAAACTAAGAGGTGTCTTTCTTACACAGTATTAGTATTAGAACAGTAGTCTCCTCACATCTACAATTTTAGATATTTGCTACTTCCAGAGATACAAGTGAAATCTCTTTCTGGCAATAGAGAATAATGAATGAGATGATCTCATCACTGTCATTTATAGACAGGTCTGATTGAGAATGTACACTCGCTCATTCAGGGTTACCTCTCAGTAACTGCCATGCCAAAATCACCCTAATTTGGTATAGGGGGACTATGAGTGTAGGAGGAGACCGAAGGAATGAGAAGAGAAGCAGTTCTCTTTTTGGCTCTTATAAGACACTAAACACGAGCAAAGACCGTTACTTCCCTAGCAAACTAGGCAAAGCAGGTTCTAGAGCACAAACAATTTACACACGGCTTCCAGTTTAGCAAAGATGACCTCCCGGAGATGAACAGGCTGCTGAGTAAGAAAGCTGGGGAGTCACTGGACTCCAAGATCCCCTCCCTGCCCCGGCCCCATGCCTACACTCTCAAAGGTAAATGAGCAATACTGTTAATGATTCAGTAGCTGGAGAAACTGAATAAGAAGCATTGGTTGTTTGTAGCACAATGGATGGAGGCGGAGGCGGGTTTTACAAGACAGAAAAAAAAGAAGAGCTAGAAGAAAGTCATAGCCTGCAGAGTTCTCACTCCTTCTAGCCTACAGAGTCTGGGGCGGGTGGGGGACTACGAGAGTCGGATTCCTTCTTGTAAGTCTGATGCAGGCACAACTTTCACACGTCCAAATAAATCTTAACTTTACCTTATTTTAACAATCATTCCCAGGAAGTAAAGGAGATATGCCTTTGTGCTGGTGTGGAGAGAATGCAGACAGACCACAGGAAGAGGTCGGGGGTCCAGCTCCAGCACACTCCACCTCATTCTCTTGTGCCAGAGTCTCCAGATGGAACCAGCACACCTCGGGATCCTCCTGTGCTCTGGAGGATTTAGAGGCATGTGTGGACACACCCACCATTTTACTCAGGTCCTCCTGTTTGTGCAGCAAATGACCTTATCTGCAGAGCAATCTCCTCAGCCCCATTTTCTTATTTTCAAGCAAAGGAAAGAGGCTAGAATAGAAAAGGAGACTCTGAAAGGCAACAAGGAGCCACGGGAAGGGAACCTATGGCAGGCAAGTTAAAACTAAGCTGGAAGGTGTGAATGAAAGAAGAGAAGGAAAAGAATGAAGAAGTGTGTTGTGTTTAAACATAGCTCCTGCAGGATCAACTATATCAAATCACAATACACAAATTCTAGAAGCCCCGCCTTAGTTTCTTGACACATTCATTCCCCTCCTTAAGGATTGCTTGGTCCATTGAAGGTGTTCTGTTCTGACAGATCATCAAAGACCAAGAGCAAAGGCCACTGGAAAGCAGTAATAAGAGGACCCACATACCCTCCACGGGGGGCCTAAAGAATAGTCGGGTCATTCCAGGCCCAACATTTCCTTGGTTTCAATCAATTTTCCTGTGTTGCGAACAAGACTTCAAAAAGTATCCACAGATGGTAGGGCATCAAAAATTAGGGTGGGTGTGGAGAGGGTGCACACAAGCATGCACGAGCTGGAGGAACAACGGGCAGTGAAGAGCTACAGAGAGTCTCTGGCAGTCAGTACTGGGAAGAGACAACAGAAAACCCAAACCAGACATCTAGACCTTCCACCTTTGCAGGGGACGAACTTCCTCTGAGGTGATGAGCGTATCTGCATTTACTCATCCCCTCCACCAGTCAGCCGCGTGGGACAGACAAAGGGAGAAGGAAGGCTATGGTCCTGTGAAGACCTACTACGCATCCGGCTTTGGGCTGGGTTCTTGTTCTACACAGCACCCTGTGAGGATGGCCTTCGGGCTTCCACATCCCTCACAAAGTAAGGCCATGCATCGGATCAGTTTACAAGCTCTTATCTGAACACCAGAGGAGGCCTAACAATCTATGTCCTTCATGTCACTCACCCTTGCCACTGTGAGTGCACACTGCACTGATTCCACGGTAATTCCTAGACTCTAAATTGTCTCCGAGTGCTTCTATACTATTTTGTTTCCATTTCCCACCGCTTCAGAGTAACGGCCCCTGAATTCCATGGCAGGCTCTACATCTAAGTCAATGGTGTCCTGATAACCATGCATCGTCCTTGTCTAACAAAGCACTAAGACCTCTTGCCTCTCAGTGTTCCCTACCCCATTAAAGGCTAAAGGAGATGATGTTTTCCCTAACACTGTGAGACCTTTAACCATTCCTCTGGTGAAGTAGTTTTAAAAAATGTTACTGCTGGGGTTTGATACTGTGCTGAAATGTATAAAAATGGGGGAATTGGACAAGGAGGGGGGCGCAGCCAGAAGAGTTGTCCCTTATGCCTTGATTTCTGCTGTATATTATTTCATGCCTTACATTACGTCTAATCTTTCCTCTGGTAACATCTACTTGTGCTGTCCAGGAAATGAGGGATCTGCTTTGGATTCTCAAAGAACTGAACATAAATCCCACACATGGCACTAACCAAGGTGACTTTCACCATGCCACCCCTCCTTGTCCTTAGAGATAAAATCAGGGTAGCCAACAGGTGCTTCCAGCTATGAAATATGCAGACATCAGGCCAGTGCTTGGTAGATGGTAAAGGCTAGAAAATAGTGATGCCCATTAGGAGTCCGAAACTATGAAAACTATGCATTTGTGCATAAAGGGTCACTGGCATTGCTGCTCTTCAGCGCCAACAGTGCAGCGACTCCTTGGCTGCTCCATGCACCATCTGAGATAAAAAAGGCCAGGTCTTCATCAGGACTGTGTTGCAAATACCTTGGTGATAGAGATCAGAGAGTTGAGAGATGAAATGTCTTTCCTGGTATCTCCACTGTGGGTGCTGTTACCAACAGCAATGCCTGAACACCAAAGCTCAAGTTTGCCCAAGCCTAGGAGACTCTATGGCAGTGGCTCTCAACCTTCCAAATGCTGCGATCCCCAGCTATAAAATTATTTTCATTGTTACTTCATAACTGTAACTTTGCTAGTTATGAATCGATATGTAAAGATCTGACATGCAGGAAATCTGACCCTGTAACTCACAGGTGGGGAACCAATGCTCTACACTGCGAAAAGGAATACAACATGGACTTGGTGGTTCCAAAGGCTCCTCACTTTCGTTATTGTATCTTTATTCCAAGCAAATACCCTTGGACTTCTAATTTCTTCCCACTATACCGTTCTCTGCCAGTGACCAGCATATAGCAAATCACCCATGTGGACATCTTTGATGGGGTCACCTCCTCAGATGATATGGGGACCTCTTTCCTAACTGGGCATGTAAAGACACAATTCCTGCCGGGCGGTGGTGGCGCACGCCTTTAATCCCAGCACTCGGGAGGCAGAGGCAGGTGGATCTTTGTGAGTTCGAGACCAGCCTGGCCTACAAGAGCTAGTTCCAGCGCAGGCTCCAAAGCCACAGAGAAACCCTGTCTCGAAAAACCAAAAAAAAAAAAAAAAAAGACACAATTCCTATCTATTTGCAACTTCCATTCTAGAAGAAACAAATCAAGCTAAGATAATCTCTTTATTCTTCATTCAAATTCTTTACAGACATATTAGTTAGAGACCTGAACACATCTCTATATTCATGCAACTCTTATTTTTTTAACTTCTGTACAGTGACATCTTGTATCTTCTTTGCCCTATGAATTCCACCAAAACAGTCATTAAATTGCTTATTTACAATAACTAGTATGTGAATGTCTAATTTTACATACCATATAGAATACTTATTGTTTACATGGCAATAAAAATGGATGCTTCTGTTTAATGATATTGGTCACATGTCCCAAAGAAGAATTCTTATAGCAATCTGTTGAATAATAAACACTAACACTTATTTGAAGTTCTTAAACAAAACTCTCGTACTTTCTCCTCAACTGGGGTATTCTTACTACTTACCCCCAAATATGTGAAACAACAATAAATGACTAAGATCATAGGTAAATTTCAATGTCCCAAGTAAATATGAGGCATCAATAAATCTATGTTCTGTCACCAACACAAGACTAAAAATGATCACATTATTTTTACGTAACTAGCCGCTGATTTGCTCAATGATCATGGCAAACACTGAGTCTGTACCCGGCCTGGAATACATACAACGCTGGACCACTGCGAAGCCACTAGCAACATTTTCATCAATCGTGTCTAGCAGCCAAAACCCAGATCCACAAGAAGGGCAGGCATTGTCTTCAGGAATGCTGGAGTCATTTCGGGGCACACACTTGATGAACGAATGACAATATGGAACACAAATGACACAGCCACTCATGAGTGGATTCTCCTGCCTACCTAGGACCCTTCCTGAGACCCTGTAGCTCCCAGTGCTCTCAGAGACGGCCATGCTTTCCTCTTACTTCTAACCCTTGCAGATGCACCTCCACCCTATAGCCCACCTTTTGCCCATCTGTCTCTCCGTGATCCCTCAAGTCTGAACTTCGACATCAACTGCCTACATTTCATCTGTGCTACATCCAGCCCAACCAGGTCAGAATGACTTCAAGTATGTGGCAGTAAAGGTGTGTGTGTGACACAAAGCACCTGTACAACAAACACTGAAGAATAGGATTAGGGAGTGACTTAAAGACTGAATGGTAACAAAGGCGGTATTTATCTCCATTCCGAGGAATGATATTAGTCGGTGTGTGATACAAGTCAAATAAGCTTACAAACAATGATTTAAAAACCAATCAAGCAAAACACTGCTGAACCTTTCCATAAGTTACTGGCATTCATGGGTGATTAACAAATAAAACTTCACCAATCAAGGTTCTGTGATTAGAAAAGAAACCTATGGTTAAATAAACGCTTATTAATATCCTGAGAAATGATTTCACTATGATTGCTGTTCTGACTACTTTAGTCATTAAAATAAAGAGCCCTGGTTCTCTCTAAAGGCTGCATTTTCAACTTTGTAAAGATTCGGAGCAATAATAATTTCAATGAAAGTGGGAAGATCTAAGAGAGAAGATGTGCATTCATATACTATCTAAATTGCACATTTTTTTTCTTTGAGCCACACACTAAAAAGAAATATAAGTCTTTCTGGTTTTTTTTTATGACTTCATGTATTTTAATTTTATTAAATGCATAGAATTTAACAGATGTGCAAAGGAAGACACAAAATTTGCAATTTTTATGATTGTGTGTAGGTGTGTGTGTGTGTGTGTGTGTGTGTGTGTGTGTGTGTGTGTGTGTCTTGGTGCTTGTGAAAGCCATGGCTGTCAGACCCTTCTGGTGCTGGAGTTTAGGCAGTTGTGAGCCATCTGACGTGGGTGCGAGGAACTGAGCCTGGGTCTCTAATAAAATGAGTACATACTCTTCTCTGCCAGGCCATCTTTCCAGCTCTGATTATGAAATCTTAAAGATAAAAGTGGATCTGGAACCAATGTCAAATATGAGAGCCATCGGCCTCCCATCAGTCAGTGGTTCCAAGTAGCTCAGAGTCAGTTCTACATCTATGTGATTAAAATAGTCCATGCATATAAAATATGTCCATCAGACAAATTCAGTTCTGTCATTCGAAAGATAGGGGAAATAGCCAATATGTTCTTACTGCCCACCAGCTTACAGATTAAAGAGCACCCACAAAAATCTCGTGGGAACAGAAGTCACATCTCGAGCTCTCAAGTCCTTCCCAGAACATATAGATCTTTAATATGATAGACTGAGAAAATGGCTCCACTGGGGCACAATTAATACAAACTCAGAGACAGAAATTGGGGTTCAATCTGAAGCCCAGAAAAGCAAAGCACCAGCCACTGACTCTTACCTCGACCTCAGTTTGAATATAGTGACCCTGCCTCCAGGAACCTCAGAATGAGACCGAGACTGAGAGCTGTTTCCTCCTGTTTTATAATCCTCTCAGTTCTGGGTTAAGGGCATGCACCACTACTGCCTGGTTTCTATGGCAAGCTAGTGTGGCTACTCAGATTAAAGGTGTGTGTCATTGCTGCCTGGTCTGTAAGGCTGGCCAGTATGGCTGTTTTACTTTTCTGATCCCCAGGCAAGCTTTATTTATTAAAATACAAATGAAATGCCACTACATTCTATCAGTAAAGCATGAGGACTTGAATTCAATCTCTAGGACCCAATGTAAAATCAGCCACACAGGGTTTAGTAACATGGCATGGTGGCACAGCCAGAAAGGTTCTCGGTGCCAGCCTGATGAATTAGTTGTCTTGTGTGTGTGCGTGTGTGTCTGTGTGTGTAAATATATGTGTCAGAAAGACACACACACTATAAATAAGTAAATAAATAGATAAATAAATAAATGAATAAAGTGTTCTGTTTTGTTTTCTAAGCAGGAAAGCTGCGCTCACTCATGACCTCAGTGCTAAGAAAGCAGAGAGAGACCTGTGGATCTCTGCAGCTCTTTCCCTGAGGTTCATTCAGGCTTGGCTGTATATTATGAAAAATTATAATGGATATTCTTTTGGAAATATGTATAGGGCTATTCTTCCTCTAATTTGGTTTTCCCCACCTTTCAATTAGAAAAAGTGTATTTTTTTTTCTTCGAAAAAGGAAAAAAATCACTATTTGGGATAGACATACAATGTTAAACTGTGAATGAATACGTAATTAGCATCTGCCAATTCACATCGCCACAGAAGCAAACCTCTAGGACCAACAGGTTAATCTATTAATGTGATGAGGCATTAATATAAAAATATATATCAATTCAGCCTTCATTTCCCCCCAATGGAAGTATACATAATTTTAGCATATTAAATATCATGCTTTTGCCAAAAAAGTTATTAATTTATGGTGTAAAAATATCTTGATGGTAAATAATTAGGCGCTAAGTAGGTGATGAATCACTTTTACTAAGTGAGAAAGAAATAAGAGGAGTTAAAAATAAGCCCTTACATGTACAGTTTGGAAACTAAAATGAAAATACTCTGAAGTGGTGTGTAGGTCAGAGAGCCACCCTGAAGGTATGACCCCTGAACTCACACAACGCAGGTGGAGCCTAGGCCTCTGCATCACGAGGCTGAGCTAGAGTGAAGTCAGAGGTACAACACAGTTGGAGAGTGGTAGGCTGTGGTCCTGCTTCCCTTAGGGAATTTGGGGGTCATGGGTTGACAAGGGAAGGCTGTCATTCATCAGATGGAGTTGTGTGTAGGATATTAGGAGACAGTGAGATAGCCTGATGCTCTAAACAGAGGTCACTAACAATTAACACGTCTTTCTCACGTTCTCTAATCAACTCTTGCTCCATCTTTTATTAGCAACGCAAAGCACTTGCAGGTGGGAAAACTTCAAAGGCCCTTAAAGTAAGTCTGTGTTTTCTGGCCTACCGTCCCACAGTCCAGCACATAGCCTATCCCAACAGGTATCCGTCACTGACACTAACCAACCAGAGAGTCTTAGAAAAGCTAAGACAACAGGCTGGGCAGAGGGAGTAACTAAATGACAATGCTCAACTTTGTGCAGTGGTGCAAGATTCAAGGATTCTTGGGGCTTCAAGGAGCATCCATGATACATTTTTTTAAACTTATGCTTACCTAACTTACTTTACAGGCAATTTTTAAAGAGACAACGACTAATGAAAATAACCTAAAAGCCAACCACAAGTGTTCATGTAAAGGTACACTGCCTGGTTCAAGTCCTCCTGGGGTTCCTCTTCTCTCTTCTCACTTCTTGAAGGTTCTTGCAGGTGGCCACTGCCAAGCTTAGGACTTATTCGTTTTCTTTGTCTCTCCCCCGCTCACCTATTTTGGCCCGATTCTGACTTCTTTTCTGTTTCTTCTTCCTCCCTTGGGAAATTGGTGTGCATTTCTAGCACCCATCCTCCCTCTCGTTTGTGAATACTCAGGCAAAGAACACACACACACACACACACACACACACACACAACTTCACCCATGTTTGAGCAGTGTCACCATCGCTCGTCAGTATAAGAATATATGACGTGTTCTGTGTCTCACAGACTGAGAAAGCACTTTTGAACCCCCTGTTGTTTAGGAGTTTGAGAAGATAGTTTATTAGTCTTTATTGTAATCTTGTGAGCGACTGTCATTTTCTTCTCTTGTACTTTTGGGGTCCTTCCTTCCATATTTTACCATCTTCCCATAGGGATGCTGCTCTCCTTCTGTGCAGCGCGTGATGTCAGCTGTGCCTCCTTCTTAATAAACAGCTGCCCTGTGCGCTTCCGTTTCTAATCCTGCTGACAGCTGGGTTTTGCTCATGGCGGGTTTACTCTTACACAGACCTACTTTCACAAATATGCTTGTGGAATCTGATTCTGAGAGAGTCATCCATTCCTGCCCTGTGTCCTCCCTGCACCCACCTCCCATCGTGCTCCCGTCATTATGCACTGTGGCCCCTAATCCATCAGGATTAATTGCTAGAGTTTGCTTGAACAGATTAAAAAAAAAAAAAAAAAAGAGCAAAGCTGGAGTCCAGCCCACATGGTTTACATTTTTCAGTGTTTCGATCAATTGTTCATGTAGTATTTGTTACAAGGAGCATAATTAGATCGTGAAATCCCGTGCAACACCCCACAGGTCCCAAATTCTTGGATGCATCCAAATTTCCATAACCACATCAGGCTGCCTGCCTCTTTCTTTCCTTCCCTTGTCTAGTTTGACCACTTGCCTGCTAAAAGCCCTAGTTGGATTTTCATCATGCTCTTAAAATATTCTCACATTCTACACTTCCAATCATACCCTTTGTTTCAGAGAGAACTCAATCAAGAGGGGTTTTGTGCAAGTCTCCACTTGTACATGATGATAAACAGCTTAAGCTACATTCAGCACATTCACCATCATTAGTTTCCTTTCTTCACCGAATCCAGATAGATCACGTGTTATTTACACCATTATTTCCTGAGACTGTGTCCATATCCTAGTGGTCTTTTCCACCTGGGGGAGGCAGAATTTAACTCCTTTCCAATTATAAATTTTATAATAGTTCATCATCAGCCGGTAAGCATTTCTACCTACAGTGTGCCATGCTGTCCTTGCCACACACATTTCAAAATGTAAGGACTGAAAGACAGAAAGTACCTCTACTTTCTGAGCCGTGACAATACGCATCCTCCCAAACACAGGAAAGGGCGGTGGTGTGTAAATCAAAAGAAAATGATTTCTCTAACTCAACATTATAAAATGGAATGACTCAAGGGAGTTGACAGATAGCATTTGACAAAAACATGAAGAAAGGACTGTGCTGAACAGGGAATGGACCACGGGAGCCAGATGGGAAAGTAAGGTAATAGCGTCAGCGCGGCGGGCCATGACACCTTGCGCATTGGGGAGATCACAGTGATCATTCTCATGTACAAACCGGTAAAGGCTTTGAAGCACCACATTTATCTAGATTGTCTTACAACACTAATGTTGTCCCACCAGCACACCTTAGCAATACTATAACAGGATGAAAGGCATTGACGATGAACAGGGAGCAAAGTAGTCAATTACAAGCTTAAATTTTTAAACAAGCACTAACAATGAAAATGTTACTTAAAAAAAAAAAACAGAGCCGGGCGGTGGTGGCGCACGCCTTTAATCCCAGCACTCGGGAGGCAGAGGCAGGCGGATCTTTGTGAGTTCGAGACCAGCCTGGTCTACAAGAGCTAGTTCCAGGACAGGCTCCAAAGCCACAGAGAAACCCTGTCTTGAAAAATCAAAAAAAAAAAAAAAAAACCAAAAAAAAAACAGTCCTATCTTGGCCATTGGGTCATTTTCCAGATGAGTAAAGCTAGGCCATGAGCAGAATGTGCTTCCAATGTAACTATCCAGATTTCCCAAAAAGCCAGATAGTGTTGCTCTCCAGACTCAAGTTGGTCTTCGAACCGATTTTTGAAACAAGGCAGACCAGTAGAAAATCAGTAAGGACTTTTTTTTGTGTGTGTGTGTGGTGGTGGTAGGGCTATAGATTACTACTAAAAGAAAGGAGAAGTAGGTTTTACTTTTAAGATTCTAATTTGTGCATACATTAAAGTGGAAAAAGAAAACCAGTAAAGAGGGGAGGGGGAGGACGCCCTGCTTTTTTCTGGAAAAAGGAAGTAGTTGAGTACATCCTACAGCCTATCGGTCTCTGTGGCCTGATGGCCACACGTCTCAGTTCTTCGGAGACAAGGCAGCAGCAATGGGTGCCAAGGCAAATAGCAGGAAAATCAGGATAGTTTTTCAAAACTACACAGAAGATGAGAAAAGCTTCCTAACTACTAAAGCAGCTCTCGTGTCTTACAAATAATTGGATAACAAGAAACCTGAACTGTAGTCAGAACTACAGCTTTTGATGGCACTAGATCACAACCAGTTAGTACACAAGAAAACAAGTGTAAAAAAAAAAAAAAAAGAAAGAAAGAAAAGAAAACAGCCAGGTGTTCAGAAGGACTTCTGTGTTCCCACAAATGTGCCAAGAAGTTTGTCCAAACACTAGGTTGGAGCCAGGCCAGAGTCCCATTCGGTGGTACGATGAGTCAGGAAGATTTTGTTTTTCATGTTCCAGTCATATTTCGATCATAAGCAAAGGGCAGCATGTCCAATAGGGCATCTGATTGTATGAACACTGTGCTGCTGTCTGCAGTAACTGTCACCACTGTGATATTTATTATGAAAATAACTGAAGTTGACTTACCCTTAGCTGAAATAAGCCCAAGCTCTGTACGGGGTTCCAATGCTTAGTTACAAAGCAGGGTGTTAGATATTGACCCATTGTCTCCCTCTGGGTCAACCTAGATGTCTGGCTTTGCCCTGACTTGGGGAACCTCTCACAATTCCCTGAGGAGCCCACACATCACTCTCCGAGGATCGAGTTTGACAGGGAACTATGTGGCTAAAAGACTGTGGGTCTAACGTTCATCATCGTAGGACAGAACAACATCCCCTGTAAGTACACAATCTATTGTTAACACAAACCCGATTTTCATAGGAACTGTCATTTCATATTGGCCTTGTTTTGGACATTTCTGTCTTGAACCCAGATGAAGGTAAAGGGGCACCTAGACCTTGTCCATGTCGTATTAAAGGCTTTGTGTTTAGTGTAACTTTCAGTTCCTTTTTCTTTTCTTTCCTAAGACCCAATAAGGTAACCAGTTAACAATTAGGAGATCACCGGCAGGTTTATTCATACTTTATCTACTGCCTGGTAAATGTGCTGAATTTCAGAACACTCTTTGTTCCTTCCCGTGAACTAAAAGACCTATACACCTTAGGTTGATACATTATCTCTACTCATAGAAATAGCTCCTATACCTCCCTATACCGCCTGCAATAGTAACACCGTACTGTGTGTTCCTCATGACCCAGGGCTTCCTCTACGCATTTAGCATGCATTACTTTACTTATTTCATAGTTATCTTCAACATATACAGGAGGGAAACGTGGGTCAGGAACAGCAACCATCTCAACCAACTAGTGAATCAACTAAGTTTACCAGTAAAGATTACCAAGAAGGTTAAACATCTAGTAAATGGAATTAAACCAAATAACACTCACGGCTAGGCATCATGCCATCTGCTTCCCAGGGCAACAGAGTGAGAGAATGGAAATGAGCCATATTTGTGGACCAAAACCAAAAGGAAGAAGTCAGACAAGGATAAATGCGAAGTCCCATCCCACACACGTCCATGGGAGCCCTAGCTGTGGAGTAATGAAGGAAGACACAACCAAAAGCCTAAATCACTTCAGAAGACCACAGATCAATTTTAAATCAGAATTATTAGTCCTCGATTCACCATTTTCAGAGAGAAAGAACAGCTAGAAGGACATACGCAGAGGACAGCGACTGGGTGTCTGGTCTGCATCTCTACTGCCATGACCAAAGGCAACTGGAGGAAGAAAAGGTCTATTTCTTCTTATAGCTTATAAGAACATTTCTGAGTAAAGCCAGGGCAGGACTCAGGACAGGAATGGGGAGGTGGAGACTGGAGAAGATGGCATGGAGGTGCGCTGCCTATTGGCTTGTTCCTCGTGACCTTTTCAGTCTGCTTTGCTATACCATCCAGGACCATCTGCCCAAGGGATGACCTGGGCACTCCTGCATCACTTATCAATCAAACAAACACACACACACACACACACACACACACACACACACACACACACACACCAGTCTTGCCTGCAGGACAGTCTAGTGGGAGCGTTTTCTCAATTGTGGTTCTCTCTTTGCAAATATCTCTAGCTTGTATCATTGCATCCAAGTAACATAAAGCCAGCCAGCACACCAGGAAAAGATGAAAGATGTGGCTGAACCATGTTCTGTAACATAATAAACATTTCCCAATCATATTTTTGAAAGAAATTAAGATTTTCAACCACAAAACCGTATAGAAATAGAGATCAGTAGCTGTGGAATTAAGAACTTTCTAGAATCAGAGATGTGATGACAGAAGGACTTGCCATGCCAATAGTGTCTTCCCTAATGTGAGGAGTACCCAGGCAGATTTAGGGTTCTCTCAACCATCCATCACTCATTCACTCATACCCACATTAGTCAGTGTCACCCAGGTGCCACATCGTGCCACCGCTTCATCTAAGAATGCCTCCTGTGTTGGGAGAGAAATGCATATAAGGAATCACAAACACAAAAAGAGCTGTCAACTCCTTTCTTTTTAAGAATTTATCATGACTTCCCCAAATGAGGAGTAAATCTAACCCTTGGGATAAAAGTTTCAGACAGATCTGTCTGGGGTGGGGATGGTGAAAGGAGAGATGGTACAGAGGATATTAGAAGCATGGAGGTAAGGAGAGGGGAAGGGGAAGGAAAGGGGGAGGTAAGGAGAGGGGAAGGTAAGGAGGAGGGGTAGGGGGAAGTAGGGGAGTGGAAGGGGGAGGTAAGGAGAGGAGAAGGGGAGGGGGAGGGGAAGGTAAGAGGAAGGTAAGGGGAGGGGAAAGGTGAGGAAAGGGAGGGACAAGTAGTAAAAATATTATGCTAATGATGAATGATTAAATAGAAGACTGAAAGTGATCACCAATTACGCAAGAATTAACTAGTTTACCTAAAGACAGTGTTTGTAAGGTGAACGAAGGTTTGTAAGATAGAGGATTTACTTTTTTCAATTTAAAGTCTGTAGAAAACCGAAGGATTAATCAGAAAATCTGCTTGCCGTTCTCTGGGTGAGTAATTCAGCCACCCCTGTGATTTCACTGCTGAGTATGGATGCGGCTGGCCAGCTCTGCAGCCCTGACCCAGAACCACAAACCGTCTTCCCACAAACATGGAAGAAAATCATCATTACGTGTAAAACTGGACTTCCCAACCCGAATCCCCCATAACAGATCTGCATTTTGTAGATCCTGATGAGCAACACTGTCATCCAGCAGGAAAGCCAAGACAGACAGACCACCAAGAAGCGAAGGAAGACCTCTCCCTTCCCCATCAGTTCCCAAGCCCCACCATTTCCTGAGGAGTGCTTGAATCCACACGGTCACTGTTTCCTGAACTTCCTTCAGTCTTTCACCACCTCCTTCTGGAACTGCCAAGCTAGCCTCATGGCCCCCACATCGGCATGAGGGACGGCTTACCCGATCACGTTATCCCACTACCTAAGCTGGCCCTCGGGCAGTTGACCACACATACTGAGGAAACCCCAACTTAAGAGAGACCCTTCCTTTGTCTAGAGCTGGAATTACATTACAGTTTAGTCTGCTAGTCCTGCCTTTGGGGGCCCAAGCCTGGGCCTGCTGACAGAGCCTCCAGCTCTGCTCTTTATTTTATTTTATTTTATTTTAATAATTTATTTACTTATTTTTGGTTTTTCAAGACAGGATTCCCTCTGTGTAGTCCTGTCTGTCCTGGAACCCGCTTTGTAGACCAGGCTGGTCTCAGACTCACAGAGATCCACCTGCCACTGTCTCCCAGCTGCTGGGATTAAAGGTGTGCGCCACCACTGCCCAGCTTTACAAAGACATTTGTGATCCCTGGACAGTACTCACCTGTCTCTAAGATACAGTCCAAGTATGACCATGTGTCTGTCTCGAAGCTCATGCTGACTCAGGCAATGCCCAAACCCAGAAGCTTGTGCCAAAGACCCACATTGCAGATGCTCACTTCAACAGCCTCTCTCAGGCTTTCAGGCAGGTGAGTTCTCAGAAATGTGTCAACTAAGTGGTGATGAGGCAATCCACATTCCTGATGATACCTCTGGGTTGTCTTGTTTTTTAGATGGGATGGGATGTATGTAGGCATGTGTTGCCCTAACCTCTGGACCTCTTCTCCCTGTCCTGAATTCATGTGTTCCACCTGTCACCTTGCAAGAAATAAGATGAGAGAAGATGAAGAAGGATGAGAATGGGTGTTTGAAGGTGAACAGAAAGGAGGAATTGTAAAAATAGACAGGCATCCTCCTGCTGTCAAGTAACTTCCCGAGTGAAGAGAAAAAAACAGGCTTTATCTGACTAACTTGTTATTATTGCACATTGGATTAGCTGAAGTTAACTTCTAGGAATTCTTTCCATTTTCTCTTCAGTTGAGGGATACTGGGTCAGGTGAGGACACAGGCTTTAGAGTTTGGCAGATGCAGCTCGGATTCTGGGCTCTGCCACTTAGTGGCTACAAAGCACTGGGTATATTTTCCTGTTCCCACAGATGCTCACCACCTTCCCTAGAAAACAGCAAGGAACCCGCGCAGCCAAGAAGCTTGTCACAGAGGGAGAGGACTCCGTAAGGCCTTATAAAGAGCAAATATTTCAGAAACCGTAGCCATGTTAAGAGGCTGGTGGCTGGGTTGGGCAACGGCACCTGTGGGTACCCACTGGTGATTTCACTCATGACCTAAGCAACCTCTGACTGACATTACCTGATCCTCCTTTGGAAAGTATGTCAATCTAAAGGCAAGGAAAGGGTCACCCCAGCGTGTGGTGCCTGACTGGGCATGAGGTTTTTATCACAGGCCTTTGGAAGTGTTTGTTAAATGAATGAATGAACTGAAGGTAAATTGAAGGTCGGCATTCGTCATCTTAGTCAAGTAATATAAATGTAGAGATGGTTTCCAAACATACAGATACTGTGGACCGTATCACTGTAGAGAACTTTTTATTTTTCAAGGAACAGTTTGGTTTGTTTGCCTTGACTTGTTTTGAAACAGGATCTCACCGTGTAGTACGGAGACCAGGCTGGCCTCCAGCTCACCGGCCTTTGCTTCCTGGAGGCTGGGATGAGAGCTACAAGCCTGAAATTGCAGGCATCTCGGCAACATCAATTTCTCCTTATCCAGCAGTCAGTGCAATTCTTCAAGCAGTAAGCGACTCCCCTGTGCTCTCACAAATATGTAATTTGCCCTTTCCTTTGCTGCTGTCAGGGAGCATTTCCTCTATGCCTGAAAATCAAGACAGCTAAGCCATGAGGTGTAAAATCCGCTCATGACACAGCCAAGCCCAAAACTGAACTTGCAATCAATTTTATCATCTCTACCCCTTCCAACTTAGCCACTAGTGAAAAAGAAAAAAAGAAAAAAAAAAAAAACCTCCCTACTTCCATCTCTAAATCACTACTTGTGCTGAAGGTACTAAATTAACAATCCGACTGTTGACTGTTGATGGGGTGCATGGGGTGGGGGTGGGGGAGTTGTGATGTGGAACGATAAACCCAGTTTCTTGGAATAAACAAAGGGCCTCTACATATCAGAATGTACCCAAAATATCCTTTCCTAAGATGTTTGACACCTCAAAAAATGCTATCAATTAGGTGAGTTCTTTAAATTTGACCACTGAGATGTGTTACCTGATCACAGTGACCATGGGAAACACTAACTGACAGGGAAATTAGTCCTCCTTCAGCCGTGAACATGTTCTACACAGACAGGAAGCATTTTGTTGTTTTGGCGGGAGGAACACTTGGGGCAAAGGAAGGTGATCTCTGATGATAAAAATATGGCTTTAAGAGGTAACTGACATTTATATATTCTATGACCACCTTAGACACCCACACTAACTATTAATTATCCACCTAAGTGTATACCATTTTACACACCCTGCCCCTTAACTAGAGCTCTCGGAGAAGCTATCAAGAAGTTGCCTGACTAGCAGACCATGTCTGGAACAGCGAAATGGCTTAGAGAACGGAAAGAGTTCCCCATATGCACACTCTGCAGTGCTAACGAAGAGCCACTGCCAACTGCGAGACAAGTGCCTTTCTACAGCCACACACCTGTAGGAGGGTGCCGAGCTGGGAAACAGCATCGAGCTGTGGACAAGGAACAATGTGGGAAGTGACTGTGGAGACGAGAGTCCTCTCTCGTCTGCTCCAAGGATGTGTAAGTCACAAAGAGGATTCGTTTTATGCTAGAGCAGGTGTGAATTCAATTCCACTAGTAAACTACCAGCAGCTCAGCTGAGAGAAAAGCCATAAATTTTTACTTCAGAACCAAATGAAACTCGGGAAACGTCAGCCACAGAATCTTATTAACCGTTTGGATACCTGAAGAAGACTGTGAGTTAGGCCATTTTCTTTGGTTTGGCTGTCAATTTGCTTCCAAGTCACTGAGGGCTCTTCATAGAAAAGCAATGGGTTTGTTGTACCAGTTTGTCCTGAGGATGCTCCGCATCCCTAGCAGGTCTTCATCCCTGAGGCTGCTCCCCACCCCTAGCAGGTCTTCATCCCTGAGGATGCTCCCCACCCCTAGCAGGTCTTCATCCCTGAGGAAGCTCCCCACCCCTAGCAGGTCTTCATGCCCTAACAAGAAAAAATGGAAACTAAAGGGGAAAAAAGAAAAGGTCTCTTTCAAGATCGCAAAATCACTTCCCGAACTATTTTTCAGGTTAGTTTCTTCCAACAATTAGCTCCCAGAGATCAACTGCCCCACATCTAGCTCACCGTGATTGCCCAGTCTTACTGAAGTGGTCAGCCAGGAGAGTGAAAACATTTGTAATTACTGCATGTTAATTTTAAGTTCATATTTGTGAGGTCATCATAAAGAAGGAATAGGAAAACTCACTACAATGAAATAAACACTAACAACTAACAAAATTGTATACCTAATTCTCTCTTAAGAGACCAGTTGTTAAAAGTTCCAAAAATATGAATATTAGGCACACGTCCAAACATTCTGGAAGTTCGGACGGAGATAGGGCCACTAGTGGAGTTCCCTGTGTACTGCCCCATTAGGTACAACCCACTGCACCCAAAGGATTTATGTTTGCATCTGAAGCATTTAGATTTGCTAGCTGAACTGTTAAGAATACAGTTGATCCAAGCAGCCAAGGTAAGTAAAGGCACAGAAATTAGCGCCCAGTAATTTCTGAGACTGTGGCCACTGATTCCAATACAATGCTGGACAATCATATTCTGGAATGAGAACAGCCAAAAATAGCTTTTAATGTGTCTTCCTCCTTCTTCACGTGTTCTTTTGGTAGGCAAAGACCAGGGTCCAGCGTCCTGGCTTGACCCCACCACCACCACCACTTCCCACATATTGGGCATTTTGTGTTATGTTCAAAGCACACAAAAGTTTCTGATGTTATATTTTTACATTTTGAGCCTGTATTTTATAGCAATTTACAAGAATGCCTCTTCCTCATTTTTCCCATTGATAGACATATGTCATGAAATTCAGAAGCAATTAATAAGCAATCATTGAGAAGACAAAGTATTTGAGTTCCATCTACAAGGAACTTTCTTCTCTTATGTCCCATACACATTGTACTGGTCGGCTCAATATGCACCCCATAATATTACACTGGTCGATTCGGTATGCACCCCATAACATTGCACTGGTTGGCTCCTAGGTCTAAAGTTCTACAAAAGGGAAGGAAATGAGAGCCAGCCAATCAGCTCTTCTCAAACATACTCCACGGTTCCGTTAGCCTCAGCCACTCTGAACAGGGAAGGAAGGAGAGGATAACGCCACATAGGGGCACTGCTCCATGCCAAGTCTCTTTAGAGACAAACTGAGCGGAGACCTCTCCTGGGCATTCCCAAGCACAGGGAAGGTGTCTGTCAAGGCACCACTGATGAAAAGCCTCGCTCTAAGTCGCGTCTCCACAGTAGTTCAATTGCAGCCGAATAAACCTAGTTTTTGGCCAGTCTCTTTGACTCAACATGCTGGCGTCTCAGTCATGTGAAGAAATGAAATTGAGAACCTTTAAAATGGAAAGGAAAACAGCTGGAGGCAAATATTTCACAAAGGGGCACATCTGAATTTAACAAAGCTGTCGCAACGAGGAGCTTATTGCACAGAATAGAGGATTTTGTGGACAGGCTAAGAAAGGACACTTGGGTGTCGATGTCTCGGGGGCTGAGCAAACTACTCCATGCCCACCTGCTCCTGCCTTCTGCTCCGGCCATCCGCATTAGAAAAACAAAAGTATTTTTAAACTGCTATCATTCATGACTCAAAGCCGCTATCTTTTCAATTCACAACCAGGACCAAAAAAGGCTACCCGATGCGTATCTCTGCATTGCCATACCACTCCCAGAGCCAGGCAGAAACCATGGCATCTCCTGAGTCATTCTGTGCTTAAAATGGCCGCTTTCTGGGTCCTAAGGAAGTACCACGAGAACACTGACAACAGCCACCGCGTATGGAGCATCAACAGCCTACCTAAGGAGGACATACTTTTAGTAGACACAGTGGTAATAACTCTCCTGGATTTGAGGGACAATGAAAGCTTTTAAGAAATTCAGTGTGTAGGGGGCCAATAAGTTGGCTTAGCGGAACTGCTTGTGCGAGCCCTGACACCTGAACTTGATTTCTGGAACACACAGAAGAAGGAGAACACCAGCTCCTGAAAGCTGTCTGGGCTCTGGCCTCCACAGGCATACAATGGAATACTACACCCTCCACAGTGTTTATTAAAGAAACGTATTGTTTAATCCCCAAGTCCAGAGTCTGTGCAGAAGTGGTGTGCTGGTTAACTCGTGAAGCACAGGATATGCAAAATTCTCAGACACCATCTTTCCCCTAAAGACTATAAAGAAGTTCACTACTAAATAAAGACAGGACCATTTAGTCCCCTACCTGTTTATCTTTATAGACAGAAAGTCTTTCTTTCCCACAGCCTGTGTTCTCTCCTGACCTGACTCACGCCACACAGTACTGTTCAGCAGGACTGCAAAACTTCTGGCCAAAAGTTGGAGCCTGGCCTCACAATTTTATTCAGTCTTGGCATGTTGTCCAGAATTAAATGTCTTTTGGCACACCTAGTTCTCCACAGTAAAAATCAGCAAGCAAAATTATGTACATATGAAATGAAAAGGGGGACCCCCACCCTGCCACACAGGGTGGACATTCTTTTCTACTTGCTTTAGTGTGGCATAACAACTTGCTAGAGGTGAATCCTCTGGAGCCTGTTTTAGCCCAGGGAAAGAAGGTCTCTCCGCCTATCACTTGCAGAGGCACGTTCAGGGTGCCAAGCCTCTACTGCATGGGTGTAATGGGAAGTGGGTCAATTTAAGACTGACAATCGTCTCTACCAAAGACAACACCAAAAAGACAAGGGTAGATAGAGGCTAGTAACTGAAACTGTAGGTCGGCAACTTCATGGTCATTGTTAGGGCTTTTGTTGCTGTGAAGAGGCACCATGACCATGGTCATTCTTATCAAGGAAAACATTTAACTGGGGTGGCTCCCTTACAGTTCAGAGGTTCGCTCCATCATCATCATGGTGGGCGGTGCAGCAGCGTGCAGGAAGATGTGGTGCTGGAGCTCAGAATCCTACAGCTTGCATGCAGCAGGAAGTTGACTGACACACTTGGGCGGTATCCTGAGTATAGGAAACCTCAAAGCCAAGCCCACAGTGACACACTTCCTCCAACAAAACCATGCCACCCTAACGAAGCCACACCTCCTTACAGTGCCACTCCCTATGAGATTATGGGGGCCAATTACATTGAAACTACCATGTGGTCAAAATACTCTGTACAAGGTTTGGTCAATGCAGGCACATAAGGTAGGAATGGCTGCATACCGACTTGCCTGAAACACCAGCACCAACCTCAGTGCAGTGCCTTTTAATATCGATACTCCCATCAGTTTGTCTTGTGTTCTCATTTGCTGACCCAAACTGAGTTGAAACACACTTTTATACTTTATTACAGAAAATCTTGCTCTTGGTTTTCAAAATTACTGAATGAAAAAGTACATACTTTTCTCCTTTACAAGGTACACTCCGGGGACAGGAGAGCTGGCTCAGCAGTTCAAAGCACTTGTTGTTCTTGTAGAGCAGTCGGCAGCATCCAAATAGTGGCTCACAATTATCCTAACTCCAGTTGAAGGGGAATCTACTGCCCTGTTCTGTCCTCAGCAAGGACCAGTCACATGCATGTGACATGCCTGTAAAAACACTCAGACCCATAAAAATAAATACTTCTAAAAAAAAAAAAAGATGACTTCTAAAAATGAACTCTGTGAATCAAAGTTTATCATAAATTCTCTACACGCTTCTTTTATCTGTCTGCACCGGAGAAGCTGTAGAGTTACCTCATGCACAATCATCATCCAACCCGGTCCTCAAGGCCAGTGACAATAGGGCATCAGGGATCCAGGGGTGAAAAGGACAGAAACTACTCAACCCACCTTTCCCAATCTTGACACCAGAAGCTGTGAGTCATTTTGAGACAACAGTAAGCACAAAAGAATCACAGAGCCACCAGCCATGAAACCACTGACCTGCAAACACATTTGAGCAGTAGCTAGGACCAAACTTAGGAAGAAGAAAAAAACAACTAAGTCACCTAAATTAGCCAAATTTTCCAGTACATTGAGCACAAATATTCCTGTCGGACATAAATGCATTATTTGCATGTGAATCTTAAATGATTTTTTTTTGTCAGAAACAATAACTTTTTCTCTTTCTTTCTATCTCACACCCCAGCTCCAGATACTTCTCAGAGTTGGGATTACCAAACCCAGCTAGAGTGAGTAGCATTGCATAGAAGAGTTCTCCCCAGTCCTTCAGGGACCCACGTACCTCTGTTACCCACAGTTTTCTGATTTTAAAGAAATAATTTATTTAAATGTATCTCCCCTGCATTGGTGTGAAGGCGTTAGGTTGCCTGGAACTGGAGCTACAGATAGTTGTGAGCTCCCATGTGGGTGCTGGGAATTGAACCCAAATTGAACGTGAGTTCATTGGAAGAGCAGCCAGTGCTCTTAACTGCCCCATGCCCACAGTTTATAAGGCACATTTTTCTGGTTATTGGTTCTTCTAACTCTCAAAACGGTTAGTTCTGACTGTGGAAATCTTTCATGGTAACAGTAAGAGTCTCATATCACGACAGAGGAGATGCCAGAACAAAGGAAGCGAGACCATGGAAAAGAGCAACAGGGGTGACTGTTGACCCGACAGCAGGAAGTGAATGCTGGGAACCATCAACTTCCTCAATGACTTTTCAAAATATTACTGATTTCACCTACTTCTTACACATCAAACAATCTGTGGCGTGGATATTGAAAATCAAAATCCGCCAAACAATACTATGAAACATCCACTAACAAAGGGAACATATGATGTACAATGGCAGAAGGTAGACAACTATAAAATAAAAACTGAAATTCAACTAATCTGGTTCTTTTACAGGGTTTTCGTTTCAGTTGAGTAGCATCTAGAGCAAACTCTAATTTAAAGGCATTTATTTCATTCTGGGTTCAAACCTTATATATGTGGTTTGTGGGGTTACTTTTATCTTGGATCATTTAAGGACATTTGTTGAGGTCCTGTATTGCTATCCTGAGAACTGGTCTACAGCAGAACACTCTTTCTCTGGTATTCAACTGACTGAGTTACTATTTTGCTCTAGACATTCCTTAATTACAGAGTTGGAATAAGTGGAGATACAGGAGAAACCCTTAGCTGGGGCTAGGCTTGGAAGTTTACATTTGGGGCAAGGAAAAGGGCTTAGCAAGAAAAGGTGCTTGCTACCAAGCCTGCTGAGCAAATTCAAGTCATGAAACACACGTGTGAGGGAGAGAACCAACTCCCAGACAACCTCACACATGCACTGTAGTATATACATACCACACACATAAACACATACCCCACATGTGCACGTGCACACACACAAAAAAATTAAATGTCTTTCTTTCTCTTTCTTTCTTTCTTTCTTTCTTTCTTTCTTTTTTCGTGTTTGGATTTTTGAAGCTTACGTTTCTCTGTGTAACAGCCCTGGCTGCCTTGCAACTCACTTTGTAGACCAGGCTGGTCTCGAACTCACAGAGGTCCACCTTCCACCTGCCTCTGCCTCCCAAGTGCTGGAATTAAAGGCATGCACCACCACTGTGGTGGTGGGATTTAGACAAGTGCCCAACAAATTTCTCAAAAGTTTTTTTTAATGACATTTGGAAAATAGAAGTCCTATGAATGCTACTTGAAGGTGGTTATAAAAAAGGGATGAAGAGATTAGAAACAAGAATGAAACAAATATCTCTAATGATAAAATATAGGCCACAAATGATTCAAGCAAGAAAGCAAAGGACCATTCCATTAGAAAATTGTCACAGAGACTGCCCAAAGGGTTTCTCCTCTCTGGCTAAAGGAGGTGAAAACAGGAAGCCCTGAACACTCCAGGCAATGTAGGAAAGGAGTAGTGGACTCAGGTTCTCACTACAGTGGTTAGAGCTGCTAAAATCACTAATGCCTACTCTTAAATTGTCACATTTCTCAGTGTT
Source organism: Dicrostonyx torquatus (assembly GCA_028555095.1). Taxonomy (NCBI): domain Eukaryota; kingdom Metazoa; phylum Chordata; class Mammalia; order Rodentia; family Cricetidae; genus Dicrostonyx; species Dicrostonyx torquatus. The sequence goes on from JAQHUG010000004.1 coordinate 20,519,402, forward strand.
TCAGGAAGATGGTTTAACATGTTAAAAAAAATCAATACTCTCAAGCAATGCAAGTAAAATCAAATAAGAACACTATTAAAGATTCCTTCTATCCATAATCGCAGATACCATTTTATCAGCCCAACACATAACGGATGACAACCAGACAACGCAAGATGAGGAATGCCATCACACACACACACACACACACACACACACACACACACACACACACACACACACACCTGGCCACTAGGCCTGGGAGATTATCACTCTGATAGAGCACTTGCAAAAAATATGTAAGGCTGTAAGGCTGATTGTGGTGAATTCAATCCCAGAACAAGCAACATAGTATTAATAATAATTAAGGAGAAAGGAAGGGAGGAAGGAAGGAAGGGAGGGAGGGAGGGAGGGAGGGAGGGAGGGAGGAAGGAAGGAAGGAAGGAAGGAAGGAAGGAAGGAAGGAAGGAAGGAAGGAAGGAAGGAAGGAAGGAAGGAAGGAAGGAAGGAAAAGTATTCAAGAAAGAATTCCAAAACATTAATAAACGTGCAAGCAGCCTGTTCATCTAATTGCTTCAGAATACTCTGAAAGTGAACAAAACCTCCCAGAGTTGGCTTTTGCTGTTTATTAATATTTACATTTCTGCATCTGACCTAGTGGGCTAGTAAAAACCCATCTGCCTGCGTGGGCTAGTGAAACTACCCATGCTTTGAAAAGATGCTTTTTCTTTGCGGTCATGCTTCCCTTTGCACATGGAAATTTGCAAAAACAGTTTTCCTCATAAAAGTCAACTCATTGGGTGTTTTCCATCTCTCCCTGAAAAGAAACGCCACATCAGCGCATTCTGATATGTGTGGTTTTACAAGAAGCCTCTGTCACCTGCCTCTGCCACTGGGGTGGGAAAACACAACGCTCCACCTTTATGCTGGGGTAAACTCACGGTAGCCATGAACACTCTGAAGTAATACAAACCGAAATATTCCTGCTAGGCAAACAGAGCAGTGGAACTGAATTATAATGAGCCAGCAGCTGCCACAATATGGCCACAGTAACCAAATCAAAATACCAACGGCTAGCCCAGATGAGACTCAAAGGTCACTCCATAAGCCAGCAGCCTTCTTCGGTTCTTCCCGAATCCTTCATCTAATCCCACAGGAAAATGTTCCGCTGAGCTAGGTTAAAAGCAGTGACTCTGGTGGGGACCTATTGACCAGCCTGGGATAGTATGACTAAGGACTAGACACACATACCACAGCTAGGAAACCGAGCCACTCGGGCTGGAACATGTTGAAGCAGCTGACACGACGCTGCAGGCAACTGTCAGAAAGTGTCACTTTTCAGGACCTCCCCTCACCAGTTCATGAACATAACCTCACGGGGCAACAGGCACGCTAAGCCTCCACCAGTGTGGTTTTCTACTGAGACTCTAGAACAACGGATGGAAAAGGGATGCTTCCATCCGTCCTCAGACCAAAGACTTTCAGCTGAAAAATAGACCATCGACCATTATAAAAAAAAAATCTTAGACAGTTACTTGCAAAAGGTTTATGCTTGGCAAAAACAAAATTCATTGTTTTAATATAGACAGGAACAAAATTTTAAAGACAGAATCGTTCTGAAAAAAATCTATATTCTTTGAATATACTCCATGCCAGGATTTCCAAACAATTCTGGATCATATAGACAATGCTCTTAAAGACAATGAGTCTCAAACTTATAGCTCTCTGTCCTGCTATCATGTTCCAAAAGCTACCCAGCTGATCACCTGTGAAGGTTTAATTATGCAGGTTCCAAAATACCGTGAACACGTTTCAACAGATGAAAAGTATATTAATATCATTAATAATCACAGAAACCAGGCATGGTGTGCCTCTCCTATATACAAATCAGTGCACTGGATCATATCTAAGGCAAGGTGACAGCTATATCCCCAAGGAAGGCAGTAAGTTAGTTCATAGCAACCGTCACGTGCGAGAGGAGGCTAATAACCCACCAATGTTCCACAGTCTATCAATCCCTCATAGTCTGCCCCAAAGCAAAGAAAGAAAATGCCATTCCTAGTCACTTTTTAGCAGAAGTTTGCTTTTTGACTAGTTATATGTCCTTTGTGGGTTTACATAGCATCATCTAGTAACACTGCGTGTATGACGACCACAGACTGACAACAGGTCTCTCCTTTAGATAACCTGTAGCCAAGGAGGGCCATTGGTTCTCATGACATAACAGGCAGATGTGTGTGACCGTGTGCACCCATGCAGAGACAAACATGTGCTCATCTACATTTACATTAGGGACTTCACAATCATGAGACAGGACACTACTTTCAGATTAACCAATGTATTTCTAAAAGAAAAGTGATAAGGTCAGTTTTATTATTCTTCTCAATTACATCCCATTCGGCCACAACTTTAAGATAATGACACAAAATGGACTGAGTTGTGCTGTTTTGGTACCACATAGAAATTTTATTTTACCGAAATTGTAACATTTACAAAAGAAAAAAAGAATTTGTGATAAAGACGTTTGTGAGCAAGCACATTCTATTCCTTATCACGTCACTAAAATAGCATGTTGTCATAAGAAAATAGATATAATACTGCACTCAGAAAAGGAATGGGGATGCAATACTCTTTCCTTCCATTGAAGTAATAAAACTTCATAAGTAAACAGTTTACCTCCCCCCCCAAAAAAATCAGGTCATCTGCAGTTAATAACTCTTTCCCATAAAATTAGTGTCACTTATTTCTGTAGCAGACGCCTAATTCAGTCACAGACTTGATTGATTTGACAACAGAGAATCTGCTGCAATAGAGTGGCTGATTTATTTCCCATGCTATAGCCTTTACCCTAATGTGACATGGCAAAATGAAGTCTTTGAAACATAAAGAAATCTTTTGTAGTTTTAATGAAAACCAGTTAAAGATTCTAGAGCAGACCACTGCCCAAAGCTTTTAGTAGATTCTGAGAGCCTCTTCCGGTGGAAGGAAAACGTTCACGAGGTGACGGCATTAGAATATAAGTTAAACATAATGAACACGCAGGACTCCACGACTGTAGGCTCAGGGTTAAACTGCTGGACTGCAAGGGGTCCTTCCTTCATCTCTGCTTGCAAACTGCTTGCCTTTAACCTTCTGAAAATCATGTCTTGCTTATGTTTAAAGTAACAAAAGTCAAAAAGCATAACACCCAAGTGGACTCATCTTACAGGGCCATTTCAGCACCCAGGGCAAACTCAAAGACACCTCTCCCCACAGAGTCAAGCCGTGGGATGGGCAAGCCAATCAAGATGCGAGAAATGAGAGGGCGTGAAGAGTGTTCAAGGCACCAGCATCCTTAGCTCTTTAGAAATGCCTTCTAATTCTTCCCTAAACTAAAAATGTTAGGCATCCCAGACTTGTTTCTGTGCCTTTTTCTCTCTTTGTGTCTCTCTGCACACTGCACAGTGACCTCTCGCTCTGAGGGTGACTTCTTTGACCCGAGTCTGACACTGGCCCGTTAATGTCAGATAAACCATTTAACCCAAGCACAATTCTTTTCTGTGCAAAAATCTGCTCGAGGTGGAAAATGTCGCGGTTTGTAAACAATAAAGAACCATGTTTCGGGCCAGACAGCTTATCTAACAGAGAAGCCTTTGCTCGGGGAACAGTGGGCAGGAGACTCGCCCACCCAGCAGCCCTTCTCATCACAATGCGGGACTCTGTCTTAGCCTCCATGACGAAGAGTTTAATGGAAAGGAAGGCAGACGGGTGAAAGAGAGAGGCTGACATGGGTTTTTAACTTAAACAACAACCACGCAGAAAGGACCACGTCTGGAGCATCAGCCCACTTATATTTAAATAATTTGGATAAAAAAAAAAAACTAGTTCATGAAGTAGCTGTCCACGAAGAAACACGGAGAACAGCGGCTGTTGGGCACAGTTGTATGCTTTGCAATGTCCCGAAACATTAACCCTCCAACTGCTTCTTCAGTTGTCCACATACACACCAACTTCTAAACACGAGTGGCCAGCATATTTGAGGGACTGGTTTAGCTCATCAGAGACTCATTTGAGACTTTTCCAAATGAAGTTTCTATATTCTTTTCACATCAGTTCTCAGGCCACCTTTATAACTTTATCCTTGACTTCATCTTACACACTTAGGTAAAACTGAAGAGAGAGGCAAAGACCAAGTATTCAGATCATGGCTACTGGCACCAAAGAGTCTAAACTTGCCCAAGAAAATCTAAGTTGGCAAATACCCTGCCTCCTGTTTCCATATATCTTGAGTTAGCTGAGGCCTGACACATTTTTCACCAATAACTGAGAACTAGGGACTCCAGTTTAGTTAACAATTAAAACCTCACTATGAGGTTTATCGTTTTGAAGGGTGAAAAAAAAAAAAAACTACCAAAACCAAGAACCTAGATCAAAGAGCATCTCATGGTACTCGGAGAACACATTCAAAGGCATAAACTTGATGTTACCCACTAAAAACAACTTTGTGTTAAAGACCTGATTTGATGGCAATTTTTTTAAAAAAAAATAAGACCTTAAAGGACCTTCGACATCTTAAGAAACTGGAAAAGCTTTAAGGTGTAAAATTAGGACACTCTCGAAAAGCATTTGCAATTACAGCTTCCGTACAATATAATTATTGATCAGCATTTTCCTTGGAGATTGGTCCAACTGCTTGTATGAGACTGAACTTCATTTATCAAAAGATTTGTGATAGAACTCGGCCCATCTGAAAGACTTCCTAATATTATAAAGAATTCACATTTACTACAACAAAGATCATTATCTTCCATCAAAACTGAAGTAGCCAGCTACCGGGACCACTTAAGTCATTATGAATTGTCCTCTCATTGCTCATGCTTACTGCGGCTAAACAAACATCCCAACTGAGTAGTCAAAAGCAGAGAACTACGCTAACACAGCCAGAAGGTAGGGCGCAATGGAAACCAGCACACAGACTCAGAATGCAAGCAGCTTCCATAAAGTAATAGAGAACGCGGTCTGTCTAGAGCAGTGGTTCTCAACCTTCCCAGTGCTGCGACTCTTTAATACGGTTCCTCATGTGGTGGTGACCCCAACCGTAAAATTATTTCCATTGCTACGTAATAGCTGTAATTTTGCTACTGTTATGAATCACAGTGTAAATATCTGATATGCAGGATATGTATTATGGGACCCCCAAAGGGATCACAACCCACAGGTTGAGAATCACTCACCTAGACAGTAAGCACGAAGTCCACAATCTAACAAAAACACAACCAGACCATACAATTCAACTCGAAGGGGTTACTCTGACTACACACATCTTTGTCAATCATGAAGCCAAATATTTTATTACAAATATTTGTCACTTCGACTTCTTTAGTATGTACTGAGAAAACTACTGATAGCGACACTTTATGTCTAAGGAAGACAAACGTCTACATGGACCCTGTATCACTGAAAATCTACAATTCCATGTCTGAAAAACTTAGTGCTTGTTGATCTGTTCGCCAACATTCATAGTCACTTTATTTTCTAGTTATGAATGCTATTTCTATCATTTAAGAGAGAAAACATTTAAGTCTAGTAAATAGACTGACCATCCCAAATCCTAAAACTGAATGTCTGTCTGAGGCACATTTCCCCTTCCTTAGCAAAACATAAGCTTTCCCAAAAACATGGTAAAATAAAACTTTTCTTACTTTGTATTCTGGAATTGACAAAAGGTGGAGAGAGATTGTCATGTGACCCAAGATCCCTGCTGGTCATGTGGTCATAGGGAGTCCCATCTCCATAGTTCTGTAAATAAGATAACAGAGTAAGTCTCTTCATGTTACACTCATTATAAACACAGCTCAATACTAAAACCTTTCCTGCGAAAAGAAACTGGAGTCGGTTATTGCCCCATGAAACCTCACTGTAAGAGCCTACACCTTCATATGAACAGTAGACTAAAGAGCACTCCTAAGTCCACAGAATTCAAATGTTTTCCAAAGCCATAGCTGCAAAGTCTTAATATAATGATAATGCTACCAACTTCATGGAATTGTTGACATGATTAAATGAAATAATACATGTCAAACAGCATACGCTTATGAAGTAAACTGCATATAACAAAAGTTATTCCTTCTCAAAACCTATGTTCGAGTAAGAGAAATGATTCATAGTCTGCAATGATTTGCCTCTTGGAAAAGCAAGGTAGGGGTGTCTGAGCAGTACTTAGCTTGCAATATTAAAGTTTCTGTGTTTTATATTAGCTGCTAATGCAGCTGTGAAATGGCTCCTTATATTAGTAATTAACACGCAAGCATGAGAAGGTTAACAAGCCTGAACTGGGAATGAACACCAAAGCTTCAGGCTTCTGAGCCTGTGTGATGGCTCAGAAGGCAGAAGTGCTCACTGCACTCACCTGAAGACCTGAGCTCAACCTGCAGAATCCGTGCAAAAGTGGAGGAACCAAAACAATCACCCTACAATGCTATCCCTCTGACCTCTAGATCCGAGTAGTGACATGTATACGTCCTTACCCAACTTCATAGACACACTCACGCCCAGTTATACATAAAGGCTAAAGCTTCCGCTTAAATCAATATTTATGCAGGTAAGCAAAACATGCCACACAAAAACAATTTTAAGGGTAAACATTTTTGAAGAAATGTTTCACTATAACAGTGATCTCCTTGTCTTGGGAATTTAGAAATTAGTACATTGTAATCTTTCCAACCACTTAAATTCCATGGAGCAATTCAGTAACACCTAAGAAAGAGTTAAAACCAAGTGTGTTATTTGATTTAAATCTCAGTCTATTAAAGAGCATCAAGTGACCAGAAAGGGGGGGGGGGTGCGGGGAAAGTGTCTGCTCAGCTGGCTGAACTGTCCATAAAGTCCAAGTCAAATTTACTCAAGAGGTGTCAGTTTGGTATGTTAGCCAAAGGGCAGAATCTGCTCACACATGAAAGATGGATGCTGTAAGAACAACAAAAAGTCACATCCCTTCAGTGTGGGAGGACTGAGGCCCTGGGGACGAGCAACTGCGCTCTCCCTCACCTTTCTCCATTTAGGAAAAACGAAGCAGGATGACTCTAATCCTGCTCGAGTGTTAATTTATTCCTAGACGTCTTACACGAAGGACCCACCCAGCCATTGTACACTGCTCATTATTATTGATGAAATGCCCTCATCCTAGAGAGTGCGCTACAAACTTAAAACACATTACCGAACTTAATTGTCAGTGCAGTACTGTGTGTTGAAGCTAGAACCAGCAGTTAGTAATGGGAGGAAAAAGGACACAGCGAGGTCACCTAGCATGACTCTACAGACAGGGAAACCCCCCCCCCGGATCTGGAAATTTAAATGATAATATGGAAATTCATATCATCCAGCAATATGTGTCTTGCATGCATTTACATATTCGAGTGTGTGTGTGTGTGTGTGTGTGTGTGTGTGTGTGGGTGTGTGTGCATTCACGTGGGAGTATGGATTCATTTGTGTGTGTGGTACCTGTGTATGGATGCCAGAAGTCAAATTTAGGCATAAATGCACAGATTAGGGTAGACTAACTTGTCAGTAAGCCACAGGTACTGGGATTTTAAGTGTGCAATACCACCCCCTGGATTTTTTTTTCTTACCAATGCATTACAGGAATCAAACCCCAGGCCTTAATGACTGTGTGCAAGCTCTTTGCCCACTAAACCTATTTCCCAAGTCCTACCAATGCAATTCTTGTTTTTCTTTTTAAATTATACTTATTTACTTTGTATGTGTGTTGTGGGTGGAGTGTCTCACACACACACACACACACACACACACACACACACACACCACAGCATATGCAGGACAACGGATGACTTGGAGTCAGTTCTCTCTCCTATGTAGGTCCCGAGGACGGAGCTGATAAGCTTAGCAATAAGAGACTTTGCTCACTGAGCTATCTCACAGGCTTGTTTATTTCAACAAAATTGCAGTTTCTAGAACTTAAGTTTGAAAGTAAATCACAAAGATTCTAAATAGGCTTTGTTTGCCAAAATTCAATAGAAAGTAGATTGTCAATTAGACTACATACACAACGTGAGACGTTTTAAATTTTCAAAGTGAGCTACTGGTAGGAAATTAATAGTAAGAAGCTAATATAAAATTAATAATGTGTTTTACTATGAGAATCTAGCTCAACGTTGATAGGTTTGTACTGAACCACACACAAGTGTGCGTAAGAAGAAACTAAGAAAGCCCAAGCAGACAGAACAATAGAGGGACATTCTGCCATCCCCACTGGCTGTCAAGGGACTGGATTTATTTGTGCAAGTGCAGACTGTAACATGAGGAGGAGGAGGAGGAGGAAAGATTTCCTCAACCCATCCATATAATGCATTAGGATGTCAAGCACGACAGCTGCTCCAAGGCTCAGCCGAGGAAGAGTTCCTCATAGGCTTAGAAAGCCTGCTGCAGCCTGCAGCCCAGCGTGAGGCTCGCGGTGCCAAGGACAGGTGCAAAGTGTTAAGTACAACTGGCTAAAATAGCCTTTTGCGTAGCTTGATGGGCCACCCCTGCCTCCAGAGACAAAACAGAGACCTCCCCAATGCAAAATGATGGGGGGGGGCGTGAACAGTATGATGTCCCCTCCCAGTGGAATGCACCATCTAGAGAGGCAGGAAGAAGGGATGTCCATCCTGCTGCTCTGAGTCGACTTCTAACTGGGGACACTGTATGTGTGTGATGAAACCTGCTGCAGGATTAGAGACACTTTAAAATAAAATGCACTACAGCCATCATAGGCAATGGCTTGCCTGGTGGGACAGTAACATAGCCACAAAACAAAACTAATGCAGACTTGCTATGCAAATCATACTAATAGGTTAGACACCCATAAAGTGTTATTCAGGAGTCTAGTCATACCTACACGTGACAGATAAATTAGGATTTATTTAAGCTTGGTCTGAGTGCAACAAATGACTTTCTATCGTACTTGATCACCGGCTGGCAAAGGTAAAGCCATGTGTTTGATAAAAAGTTTCTCTTCAGATTAGCACCAATTCAGCAGGTATAAACTCAGGTGTGGCAACCAATAAAATCAAAGAACCCCAGAAAATTGCCCTCGTTAAACTGATTATACAAATATATATGAGCAGGTGTGTGTGTGTGCACACGCATGTGTGTGTGTGTACATAAGTATGTACCCTCATGTGTGCATACCTGATGCATGTGAGAAGCTTAATCAATTTACATATAAGCCATGTCTGCTTACCGGGAAAAAAGATTACATATACTTACCCTGGATGGGCTTGGATGGCCTCCATTCCCCCAGGACCCTGAGCTACTTCTGTCTTCTACATCTAGGGACAAGAAAGAAATTCTTTAGGCTTTCTTGCAATAATTCTTTCTTTTTGTATATGCGCTTTTAAATTAATGTTTCAAATTAATCTCCTGTTGCCTTTAATTAAGAACCAGGCACAGGGTTACCATGATGACAGTGGGTTCTGACCCATCTACTTAAATTAACTAATTTAAATTCACAGCAGACGTGAACTGGACCCTCAGGAACCAGAGGTACGCACATAAAAATTACTTCTGTCCTCCACAGCTCTCGATAGCCTCCATTGTGAGAGATAGGAATTGGCGCTTAAAGTTTTATTAAAATCTTTTGAACAAAACAAACTTCAAAGTACATGAACACAATTTTAATCCGGAGGGAAAGTTAAGCTGAAGTAAATGCCCACACTGACACTTTCAACTCCACTGCCAGAATATGACTAGATACTGACTGTTCTCTAGCCAAGTTTCTTACGGCAAACAACAGACATGCAACCCAAACTACAAAATGAAAGGCCTCAGTAGTTCTCTCCAACTAGTACAGTGCACAGATAGATTGGCATTTTTAAAGTTTGCAGAGACACCGTCTGTTCCTAAGAAAATAATAAACAAAAAACCCAGGATGGTCCATATAGCCTAACTATCATTATCACTATCACAACCATCATCATCATCATCATCATCATCAATCATCAATATCATTGTCATCATCACCACCATCATCATCACCACCATCATCACCATCACTATCACCACCAGCATCATCACCATCATCATTATCACCACCAGCATCATCACCACCGTCATCATCAATATCATCATCATCACCACCATCACCACCAGTACCACCAGCACCAGCAGCACCATCCCCACCATTACTATCACCGCTGACATCACTGCTTTGAAAGCTTGATGCAAGGTATTTGATCATACTGCCCCTCCACTCTTTCTAAATACTTTGTCATCCTTTCCCTACCCATCTAACTTTGTTTCCTGTTTTCCTTATAATCTTTCAAGACTAATTTTTGCTTTCCAAATGGTCGTTGATGAGTTATGGTCTACTGCAGAGTAAATTCTCATCCTGGTATTTGATATGTAAAAATTAAAGCTGATATTAGGTTATAAGGCAATATTTTACTTTGATAAACCAAGCTTGAAGAGACCCCAGTCATGACCAGGAAAGGTGGGATGCACTGAACTCTCTCCCTGCACAGTTCTGTTGCTGACTAGAGTAAAGAACATTCATTCACGGCTGTTGTGAGCCAACTCCTGAGGACAGCAGGGCCAGGAAGTTCTAAGGATCATTCTATATTTGATGATGGCCTTGAGAATTTTGATGAAAGGCCCATTAAAAACATGCAAAGTTTCCTTGTTGTGTATATTTTTTGATCCCGGTAGATAACAGACGGCCATCACAAACATCCCCTGACAGAATCGGAGGAGGGTGCGAAACTCTAATCCCATATACTGACTCTTCAAACACTTCCCTGATACTGTTTATTCTCTTATTGGCCTACTGTCATTCCTTTTATTACTGCTAGTTTATTATCAGCAGAAGCAATCACAGTATAATTAATTGGCTTATTTTTGGGTACAGAGGAGTACATGGTGTTATAGGATATCTTAAGAGAAGGGATAGCAATAACTAACTTACTGCTAATAAGCTTGAATCTTCACCCCCCCACACCCATCTCTCAGTGTCTCTTGTTTCCTGGCCCCATCTTCTCTTCCTCTTGTGGTCATCTTCCCCCACCCCTGCTCCTCCTCCCTTTTTCTTTCTTAACCACAGGTCCTCTTGGTTGGCACTCCAGAAGATAAGGAACGACAAGCAGATGTCCCATTAGACTCGGCGCACTGCAAGCTTAAGGCATAGAAAGAATGCTCAGGGGACTATATCAAGCCTAAAGAAAAGGTGTAAAACTTTCCCAAACCTGTTGTTTAATGACCCAGGATGCTGCCCTATCCTGTACACGCTGAGCTGGAGTGCACGGAAGAAATTTACTGCCCTCAGGGATTTTCACACGAGTGAGTTTTGTATCCTGCATGGTTCTCTTAATATTTAAGTAAAACACAACATTTTCAGGGGGAGGGGATTTAAAAATAAAAGCTCTCAATCATTGCAGGTTTTCAAATATTTAGTACAACCTGACTTTTATTTTTTAACCTGTAACAACCAACTTGGATTGATGGGAGATCCTGCCCTTAAGTTAAGCCCAAAAGGCAAGAAAGGGGTAGATTTGATTTTCTCTGTCTTCCATAGACTTCATATTGCTTAGACTTGTCTACTTTCAATTACAAAAGGGGGATTTTAAACATCTAAGACAGATGAGGGCAAAATGGACCATATGGCTCTGCCAGGGAATCTCCATTGGGGGCAATTTTGCCACCAAAAGACATTGACAAGTTCCATAGGCAGTTTTGGCTATCACAGGTTAGGAAAGAGGTCAGGAACATTGCTAAGCATTCTACGAAGACACAAAACAGTCCCTTCAATCAAGATTGTTCTTGCCCCAAGTATGGACCATGCCTGAGATACAGTCACCCCAGGCCAGCGAGAAAAGAAAAGAAGTTCGAGAAAAGATGTTTTGAAATTTAATTTATGACTTACTAAGAATTCTTCCCCCAATACACTGCAGCTATGGATCTGAACCCAGACTTGAGCTGGAGTGTTTCAGGAGACATTTATGCCTATCTTCTGTCCACCGAATAAAGGGAAAAATGATGGTCAACCCAGCCGCCTGCTAATTAGCAGGCAGATAAAACACATCAAAACTTGAGTATTCCCAACTGGGCAATTTCAAAAGCGAGCAAGCCACTAATTAAAAATGCTGGAAGTCGAGCTTTTACAAAACAGGTTAAATACTGGCTGGGTTCCTTCACAAAGAGATTCCCACCCAATCAGATCCGACTGCTCTTTTCCCATCCTTTCCCATTTCCACCTTTCTCATTTCCTGACCTCATGCTGCTCGGCCTTCCTTTCTATTTCCTCTCTTTTATTGTTCTCTTTTGAACAGGATCTTCCCTGCCTTGGCTGATAGATCTAGAGGATGAGGACAAATCACTAGCTCTCCCCAACTCAATGAATAGGACCATCCAATGAATTCTAATTATATTTTATCTTGGAAAAAATCTATATAAACGGGTATTCATTTATGTAATGCAAAAAAAAAAAAGTCCATTGTGGCGATTCACAGGCAGGTAAACATGTTACTTTTTAGCCATCTGTTGACATCTTCTCTGTCCTAAGCTTCATCAGACCTGCTCGTTATGTGAGCGTTCTACCTCAGTAACCAGGCCAGGGCATCTCGTCTCCAAGTCCACTCACCGCCATCTGAATTCCTTGGCATGATCACGTCAAGCCAGCTTCTTAGGGTGCATCTCAAACATGGAGTCTGGACCTCACCATTGAGGCAAAGTCAACCGTGTTTATCGCAAGGTCCTGGGTCATTTTCACACACATCACAAAGTGGGAGAAGCAGAAGACTATGCCCCTACAGACAGAAGACAAATGGCACCCACACCCTGGACAGTCGCCTCCCTCACTGAGTACATTGGTTATCCGGATAATGGAAGTTAGCTTGTGGTTAACAATTACTGTTTGTGCAGAGGACTTCCTGAATACATGTCTGGAAGCTCACAACTGTCTGAAACTACAGTTCCAGAGTATCTGACATCCCTCTGACTTCCTCATACCTTTGTACGCATGTGCACACACAAGCACAAACATACACACGCATATGTGCGCGCGCACAGACACACAAATATTTCTTAAGCACAAGTGAATAACCCTTCAGAAAAAGGAAAAGCTGTGACTCCACAATCACTCGTGCTCCTGTCTCCCAGCATCCTAATGGTACTTGCTAGACTCACTTGGTGTGAATCCTGCACACGGCCTACACCAGACCACCACTCATTCTGGGCTGGACGCTGCACAGCCTTACCATGGGTTTTGTTCCTATTACTCCCTGTGCCTAAAAAAGGTATTCAATCATTTGACAATGAAACATAGCACAGTCACTGACATCTACAAAGTCCGTGCTTGAGACCCACAGAATTGAATTTAAAACAAAAACAAACATTGGGTTTTGTTTTGCTTTGTTTTAAACAGGGCTCCACTATGTAGCCTTGACTGTCCTGAAAACTCTATATGTAGATCAGGCTGGCCTTGGACTGACAGAAATCCATCTGCCTCTGCCTCCCCAAGTGCTGGGATTGAAGGTGTGCACCACTATGCCTGTCTAAAATTTCAATATTTTAAGGTAAGTTAATCTTTACAGCTATCTCTGGCCACACGTGCCCTGAACGCCATGGGGTGGACACGCAAACTTTATAGCTATCTCTGGCCACCATGCACCCTGAGTGCCATGGGGTAGATTTTCCTAACTCTTCCTTCCTTCTCATAGGAATTGAAGCTAAAGGTATGTTCAGCCTTTTGCTGGATATTTATGTCTTAATAGCATGCCAGCTTGATGTATGAGAAAAGTGAGGCTTAGAGGGGCTAGCAAGGCCCCCGGAATGTTAGTACACAGAAAAGTAAGACAAAACCCCAGGTCACGCGGGACCATAATTCAGGGAGTGCATCCAGCAAACACCTCAGTGGTAGGAACTTCTCAATCCTGCACCCAGCTAGAACGGCCCTTCTTGTCCCCGAGATGGAGCAAATACATATATATAAAAGCACATTTTCTGCCCACTACTGTATCCATAAGACATTAAAGATAGATTTCCAATAATAAATAAATTAAACAAACATTTGAATGAATCAAAAGGCAACAGCATAAAAGACAGCTAATAATTCCATCAAAAGAGATGCTATGATGGGCTAGATATGTGTGCAAGGCACATGGAAACTTTAGAAGCTATTATATTGGCAAAAATGAAAAGAAAATTTAATGCAGTTATCTGAATAAAAGATAAAAATGATTTGGGGGGAACAAAACTAACACTTGCTTTTTAATTTGATGGAAAATTCAAGTTCTCCGAACAGAAGTCAGAATAGAAAGGAGCAATTCATTTTACCTACAAAAAAAAAAAAATCACACTTGTGGAGTTGCTGAGGCTGGCTCAATATTGTAGTTCATTAAACAGACATTTCTGCTACCAATAACCCTATGGATATATGCACACTCCACGCAAAGCTGTGATGAATATATATGAAATGTATCTTATAGCAAAGAAGCATGCTTAACTACCTCTCAATACCTTGCATGGTATATAGCAGAGGCTAGGCTCTTTAGTTTTTTTACAGAATCCAACAAGCACAAAGTGAAGAAAGAAATAGTATATCTGGAATAGGAAAGTGTTTACATCTCAATTATGAGACAAGACAACAAATAGATAAAGACTCAAAAAAAAATATGGCTGCGATGAAGACATCTCAAGCGCCAACTCCTGCTACTCCTTGTGTACAAATGCCCAGCCACCTCTTCCCCGTGGGCATGGAAAGGGATCACAAGGCCATGGGCAGAAGGAATGATACAAAAATACCAGTAGATGAGAAAAACTACACTTCCAAAGCCTGAAATGAGCTCAGTTGCCCGAGGTTTTGTTTTTTGGTTTTTTTTTTCTGATAACAATCCAAACTAGGATAGTCTTGGCAACTTTCACAGATGTGTGGGTTTGCTCTGAGAATCAACAAGCCCTTGAGAAACCCTCAGCTCACCAGGTTATCTCTGAGAAGTCATTCTAAAATGTCTGACCCTTTTCGCTGCCAAACTGCAGAAGGTAACTGGGCAGGGCTTGGACACGAGTGGACCCTGGGAGCGAGGATCCGCTGGTGGAATACTAACTCTCCACGGCTTTCCATCCGCTCTCTGCTCTTCGGGATCTGCTCACTGGCATCTCTACTTTGTGGACCACGAGGCTGAAACTACCCAGGAAACTGGGCAAACCTTGAAACTGTGCTGGGAGTTGGAGAGCAGCCTTAGATTTGAACAGGGGCTCTGCTATGCCCATCATGGTAGTCCAAATAAGTCACCGGCCTCTCTGAACTCATTTTTGTGAACCACAGAATGAGCGAGTTCAATTTCCATTCTTGGAAATAGGGCAGGCTAGTATATTTGGATAACCCTCCCACAGAAGGCTAAAAATGATGGATAACAGGCTTTTTTTTTTCCTTTTACGTCTTCTTTAAAATACTAATGAGCTGACATGATATAAAAGTTCCATCCAGCCAAAGCTAAAAATCAAAGCAAAAGCTGGAACCCAGGGCACAAGAAGACATTTCAGCCCTAAGAACATGTACCAACTTAGAAAATGTAATGGCTGCTTGAATCAAAGAAGGCAGAGAGAAGAGTAAGACCCACCCCCAAAGAGGGATAAAGGGAAGATCCTATTTGTAAGCTTAAGGAGATATCTTCATGGTAAATGGCTAATTTTCACTTGTTTAACACAAAGGGAACCCCCCCCCCCCGCCAAATCGGGAAGAAACTCTCAGCATCCAATCCCTGCTGAGAGAGCCTCATCTGCTCATGGCCTCCAGATCGGAAGTTCTCCAAACCACTTGAAACCTGGAACTTAAGGAACTCTGAGTCTCGTACTTTTATGGTTCCTCGTTTTGCTAAACAAGACCAGAGATGTGTGTATGGTCACCCGGAGGGCCGAGAAACACAAGATAATGCGGATGCACAAATGCTCCTTTTCCAATGGCACTTGAAAGCTTTATCCTAAGTGAGCATTCAATGGCACTGGATTTGTTCCATGGCTCCAGTTTATCTTTAAAATATTCCTTTCGTGTCTTATCATGAAAGCATTTTTCTGCATGTGATATGTAAATGAAGTGATATCAAAGGTTATGCTAGATCCCCGCAGACCCATATAAAGAACGCAGACCAAATATGAAGTAGGCGTATTCTTCGTTTGAATTTAAAAAGTATGAGAACTGGATATATTTTAGGAGCAGAGCTGGGGACTGATTCTTTCCATTGAGCCTAGAACCCACTAGGCACCAAGATCCTAGAGTACCCTGAAATCTTAGAAAAAGAGACACTTTGCAGCACTGAGATGCCCGCTCTTGAGGAAAAGCACTGATTTACACTGAAAACGTCCATAGATTCCAAAGTGTTCAGAGGCTCTGAGGAGCTAATCCTTCAGAGACCAGTTAGCAGCTACACTGCCTCGAGTCCGCTCTACACCACCAGCACCGTGGAATATCCTCTGCACAGAGTAGGGACTCGCAGAACACGCACATCTAATTCCCTAGTCCAGGAAGACTCCTTGGCTGAGCCCTCCACACAAACTGAGATGGCATATGCTCTCTGTCAGTGCCAGATGAACGTAGAGTTCAAAATATTTCATCAGCAAAGAGCATGTTAAGGGCGTGCACATTTTCGCGAGCAGCCAGCTCAATACGAGCTCAAAGAGGACTGATCTGGAGTCAAATCTGAGGACCAGTGCTGAGGCGCTCCTCATATTGATAACCCATGTCCACGTGATGTTGACGACTGCTGCCGTTTTCTCTTAGAAACAAGACGTGATGCCTCAGCAGGCAGGAATCTGTGCAAGGACGAGCACTGAGTAATGACTCCAGCACTTAGTAGAGCTGGCTGGGCAAACGACAAGACAGTGATGCTTTCCACACCTACAGGTGTGCAAAGACACGATCAGGAAAGAGAAAGCGGACCTGAGCTTCCCGTGTTTGCACTAATGGCTCAGAGCTTTCTATACCAGATCTGAAACTGAAATGGTGTGTGTGTGTGTGTGTGTGTGTGTAAGTGTGCATGCATGGGTGTGAAAGTAAACTACAGATACTGTAGAGAACACAGAGTAGAAAATAACTTGTTTGGAGGGGAGTTACTATAATGGTTTTAGACTTTATTAATGTCAGTTAGTATGTTTTAAGCATTGCAAAAAAAAAGTATTCTAAAATAAATAAAGAAATAGCGATGTTATTTTCCACAAGTTTATAATAAGCTCCTTTACTAAGTTTAATATGGAACAATTGCAGACATACAAAATGAAGTAAGTTTCACTATATACATTATAAATCAGGGCGTGAGTTTTCACAAATTCAGGTAACAGCAGTGTAGAAAGCAGAAGACCATAGCTACTACCATGGTAAAAATATGTCAGTGGTGTTACTTGTTCTCAGACTCAGAAATCTTTTGTAAATGCAAGGTAAACAGGTAAAGTGGGAAATCAATCAAAGGTCATCTCCAAGTTTTACTATGTAGCAATCCCTAAAATTTGGAGGTGTCCCTAATAATCAAACTTGGAGAATCCTCTAGTTGAACTAATCAACGGGAGATGTGGAGATCCATGACGCCATGATGTGTTCAAGGGCAGCTTTGGAAATGCCTGAGGTGGTAGTGACTTCCCCTGAAGGGAAGTCCTGAGTGAGATCTCAGAAACCAGAGAGGCCATGAATACAGACAGTGACAGAACCTCTAAGCCTAAGAACTGGTCCCCCTAAAATAACACAGTGGGAGACGAACCACTTCAAGTCAGGTGACAATGATAGCCCAGAGGTCCACGTGGTGCCTGAAGTGTAGGCTGAAGCTAACCACCAAACTCAGTGCCCCAGAGGATCCAAATTAAAGGTAAAGTTATTGTAGAACGTTCCTCAAGTAGCTTGAGAACCACAGAAAATAAAACATTCAACAAGAGGAATAAACTCAAAAATGGGCTTCATTTCTTACCAGGACACATTCTAATCCCTATGCCTTGAGCATATAACCTAATGTTATATAATTATATATTAAATATATATAATATAAATATATATATTATAATTATATATATAAAATAATGTTCATGGCACAAATGCAACATGGGACCAACACAGATACGTGATTAATAATGTCTTTACTGGACTCCAATAGGGGTGCAGGGAGCAGAGAATTGAAACACACATCAGTTCTCTCTTGGTCCCTGTTTGCCTTGACCGCCTCAGCTCCCTGGAGCACGATTAGGGAGGCTCGGAGAAGAGGGCTCCTGAAATGGAAATGTTAGTGAGCTGTAACTACTTTCTATGACCACAGTGGCAGCCGACTTCTCCTGAAAGACATTTCTACTCTATTTCTTATTTTTTGCCTTGTATTTCTCTTTTTTTGTAAATAATAATAATTTTTAAAACATGCTTCTCCTGCTTCTTGTGTTCTCATCTCTTCTCATTCCTTATACCAGCTACTTCTCTGATATTGCTGAAACAAAACAAAATACTTCTCAGCATTCAGAAATCCAGCTTTCTAAGAGTCTGTCAACTTATGTATCAAATATTCACACACACATATGTACATACACACATTCACACACGCACATACATACATGCACACACATACACACATGCATGTACACACACAATAAATACACATGTTTATACACACACGCACATACATACACACACATACGTACATGCATGCATGTGCGCGTGAGTGCGCGCACGCGCACACACACACACACGCACACACACACACACACACACACACACACACACACACAGTTTTCCCTTTCATCCTTTCCGTATCTGATCCTTCTACCTGTGTGCACCACCACAGTCTATGACCTGCCAAAGACAACCAATCAATCCTACATGTTCTCTTCAGGGGTCATGTCTCAGTTTTAGGACAATTTTCTCTGTATTTAGGCTCAAATGTGCAAACCACACTATATTACTCTGCAAAACATCAATGAGAAGGCTTAATTAAGTAACACTGACAGATAAATCCATTTCTTGCACAGTAATCAAATCAAAGCAGGTTGACATAACACAGGAACTTAATACAGTTATTCCCTTGTAATTGGAAAAAGGCCCTTTACTCGCATTAAAGCAATCTTCTGGGTATCGGCAAAATAAGAAGGCTCAGAGCTTTAATACTGCCCTATAAAAGTCTCAAGGCTCAGAACCCATCAGCAAACAAGGCAGATTATCTAAGTCCTTGATCAAGGCAGAACACACAGTTCCTACCGTTCTCAACCACTAACTCTTCATCTCCGTTACAATTAAAAAGAGGTAAATTGGCATCAAATACACATTCGCTGGGAAGCTGCAAAAAAAGTGCACAAATTCCTCACGTGTTTGTAGATCTCCCTCCCAACCATGAATCTGGAGTGCTTTACTACGGCAAGGTCGCAATGCTGAGGCGTAAACACGGCCTCCCCTCACTTTCCTGTATGGGCTCTGTGGTGCACGCTGCCTGAATACGGCCTAACTCTTAATTGCGTGTAACTGTGGCCAACAAAATTATGAAAACATAGAAAATGAGCATGTGCATTTGTGGTTTATCAGAGCACTTACCTAGTCATGAGTATACTGCCCGGCCTAGGCTGAAGTCCAGAAGAGTTTAACATTACCGTACCTTTTTAAGTCCCCAAATTACACAACTTTTCAGGAATTTCTTTGGATTTTGAAGGCCCTAATAGTCATTAACCAATCTCAAGACGGTTTTAGCAGCTCTTCCAGAAAGTAACCCTTGTACAATATAAGACCTATTTGGTCATACCCATATTGCTGGTTGGCCAGCAAAATAAATAATTTTTAATTCTCATTAAAAATTACAGCTAGCCTGGCACAGGTTGAGATGAAGAAAAAAAAATACCTTTTAGTGTCCTCCCTCCATTCTCGAATGTCCCTAATGTTAAAAGGTTTTAAGTACAATGCAGTCTAAGTTATATAAAGTATTGCTTGTGACTAATTTACAAGCAGAGATGTATCAGTATTATTTACTTCTGTTAGTGTTTCCATGTGCACATCCCAAGGACAGATCAATACTGTTGTCAAAATCAGGAAGTTTAATGTTGATACCTTTATCCACTTCATAATTCACATTCCAAATTCATTCCACCCACCCCTATGGGGAAGACAATGTCAAAAGATCATGCACTGTATTTAAACACCATGTCTCTTTCTCTATTTTATTGAAAATGGCTCTTTGGTGATTCTCTTAGTGATACAGAATTTCAGAAGAATATGTACAAGTCAATCTCAGAGGATGATTCCTCCCTAGGTGGACACAGCACTAGAAAAGTGACCCTATGTCTTTCCAAGAATGACACATCAAGAGCTGCATGAAGGCACAGTGTCCTGCTTTTCAGGTGATAAACTAATGCCTGTTACCTGGCCAAGGTACTGTACAGATCCTACTGTATAAGTAGTTTTCCATGCTGCACTCACCACAATCTCTGAAGAGATCCTTTTAAGACCATCATAACTAATTTGTGGTCACATGCTCACTGAAAACATGAAAGAGTGAAAATAGAGTCAGTAAAAAAAATGAAAGCATCCTCCAGTCTACATCATGATTTTCATTCTAAAATGATTTCCTAATGAATCCTAGCAGATCTCTGGTCTGTAGTCCAATGGAAAACTTCAAAGAAATTTGAATTCTGATGAATTAATTCAAAGATTTCTTCAATTGTTTACTTATATGGTAGTGATAGACCCCTGTCAGGAATAGTTGCCTTGTGATCTAGGTCAGGAAGAAAAGAACAAAGGAAAAGAATATGTTAAACATATCTGTACTATAAACTGGGAAAGAATTCAGCCAAAATGAAGATAAGATTGAGCAAACCACTTGGAAACCAATCCAATAGATGAGGGTATACTGAATCCTCAACCCTGGGGCCGGGCCATCATCCTATATGCTGTTGCTCCCAGCTTCGCCATTTCCACTCACCAGTACATAAGACCTGCCACAAAGGTAACACATCCCACAGGATAGACAAGCACAATCGGGTACGACACAGGGAAAAATCTAGTACAGCTCTCATAGGCTGGCTAAAATAAAACCAAGAGATATCAAAAGTGTTAGTGTTAGATGGAGAAACTGACATTGTAAATTGATATTGTCTTACAGTTTTAGTTGTATGCCTAGCCTTCAGTGGCTGAGACAACAAACCTGTAGATCTACAGCATTGACCTGCCTATATGATATACTGGCTTCATAGTTGCACCAAAATTGTGGGAACAACAAACCAACATCTTACATACATGATTGCATGTAAGGCCCAGTCCATGAGACAGAACCCACACCTGACAGTGCCTAGGTGGTCAAGAACCTGAGACCAGAAAGGCCCTGGATCTAACGTAAAACCAAACATATTATTTTGTTCAAGTGGTAAACAATGTTCTACTATACCCATAAATCAGTGTCTTACGTAGTCTTTATCAGAGAAGCTTCCCTTTACTCATACAGAGATCCGCAACTGACTGGACAACATGCAGAGAATGAGAAACCTTGGAACATTCAGTCCTAAATGAGATTTCTTCATCAAATTCCTCCCCTCAGAACTCAGAAAACTCTACAGAAGAAAAGGTTGAAAGAAAGAAAGAAAGAAAGAAAGAAAGAAAGAAAGAAAGAAAGAAAGAAAGAAAGAAAAAGAAAGAAAAGAAAAAAAAGAAATCCAGTGGGGCTGGAAGATACCAAGGAACGATGCCTTCTAGACACAACAGAACTGAAACACATATGAACTCAGAGACTATGGCAGGATGCATAGGGTCAAGCCACATGGCGGTCCCAGGGGTGAGAGAGGAAGTGGACACAAGCCCTCACCCCTAACTCAGAAGTTAGCTCTAACTGACAAACACTCACAGAGGAAAAATTTTATCCCACATATTCTCACTGGTTACACAAACTATACTTAAGGACATCCAGACTGGGAATTTTTTTGTTTGGCCACATAATGCTATAGTTGGACATTTTAACCTTACTGGTCTTTTGCTTATATATTATGGTTTCTGATTATTTTGTTTTGTACATGATGAGGTGTGTGTGTGTGTGTGTGTGTGTGTGTGTGTGTGTGTGTGTGTGTGTGTGTGTGTGTGTGGTGTTTGTCTGTGTTTCTCCGGATTTTCCTATAGTTTTATTTTATTCTGGTTTGGTGTTTGATTTCCTGTTTGTTTTCCAAATAGAAAGAGAAGGTGTTGAGCCAGATGTGTGGGGAGGTGGGGAGGACCTAAGAGGAGATGAGGAAGGGGAAATGGATAAAAATGTATTGTATGAAAAAACTATTTTTAATTTCAAAAAATGAAAAGTATTTTCCTAACTTTAAAGAGCAGGTGTACAAATGAATTAGACACCAAATATGAGGAGCTGCACTGCTCAGCCGTCAAAATAAAGTGACAGGCCGGGCAGTGGTGGCGCACGCCTTTAATCCCAGCACTCGGGAGGCAGAGGCAGGCGGATCTCTGTGAGTTCGAGACCAGCCTGGTCTACAAGAGCTAGTTCCAGGACAGGCTCCAAAGCTACAGAGAAAAACAAAACAAAAACAAACAAACAAACAAAAAAGTGAAATTAGGTTAAGGTATTTTGCCGAGCGGTGGTGGCGCATGCCTTTAATCCCAGCCCTCGGGAGGCAGAGGCAGGCGGATCTTTGTGAGTTTGAAACCAGCCTGGTCTACAAGAGCTAGTTCCAGGACAGGCTCCAAAGCTACAGAGAAACACTGTCTCGAAAAAACAAAAAAAAATATAAAAATAAAAAAAAAATAATAAAGTGACAGGAAGTTTGCCATTTGGTAGCGCTTTGCCATCACTTGATGGGACAGGGTGAGTTAGCTTCTTACAAACAATACAAAGTGGAAACAGCCCCTTTCGTTTGTGATAACGCCCTTGTCTGCCCATGATTTGGAGAGCGTTGATGGATTTCAGCTTGAGCTACACAAGGCTGAGAGCAGCTTCCTCACAATGCCCTGCCAACCAAATGTCAGGCAGCCAGACATCGTCAGAGGTCCCCCTTGCTTGTGTCTGTGTGTGTATGTTTGTGCATCTGCACATGTGTAATGTCAGTGTATACACTGGACTGACCCATTTGAATATCCCTCTAGTTTCGTGATATCAATGATCATGTCTAAGACAAAGCCCATTTGTGTTTTTCATCAACTTGGTCTGAGAAATGTGATGTAGGCATTTCACACTATACCTCAGTAACGTACGTAGTCATGCTTTTGCCTTATGTTTTGGTTATTTCTAAAAAGGTTTTAAATTCACTTCAATTAAGACGATGCATCTGGAATCATTTAAAGTATGAAATCAGGATCAAAAGGAGTTTCAGACTTAAGTATGAGCAGACTACAATTATTATCACATTGCCAATACTGCCCCCCGAACCCTGTCAGCAATGTCCGCTCATGACCTCTATTCTGCAACGTGTACCACACAGAGTCATCTCTGAACCACGAAATGGGGGTGGCATCAATTTGCAGCCACCTAGGACTGTGATAACAGAAACAGCCCATGGTGTCCCCCAAATGCATACTGTTCCCTATACTTCCCTATACTTCCACTTTCAGGGGCTTAAAAACATACAGACACAAGCCCACCCTATTCCAGCTCTGGTTATAACTGTTATAACCATAGCAAGCCAAGTGGTGTTCTTAGGTTCAGTTCTAACACTCTCAAAGGATCAGGGAATAGACACTTCATGCAAGTAAGTCCATAGCTCAGATGTCTCCTGTCTTGGCCCATCTGGTCACCAACAAGACACTGGTGGAAAAGAGGTTACTGCCCCACTGTATGTGCCACAAAGCCAGCCTGCAGCAGGGGAAAAAAAAACCCATAACTCCTCTAAGGAATGGTAGAAATGTCATTGGTTTGAAAGGAGAGATGGACGGGGAGACCCGAAGAATGACAGTAACCAGGCGTCTTGAGGGAAAACAAGAAGCAGAGAAGTGGCCAGAGAAGTCTGGGCTGTCAGTGGAGAATAATGATTTATCTGATGAGATTAGCAAAAGGTTGATTAGAAAAGATGCCTGCCCAACACGGCAAAGATTGCAATGTAACTCGAAGATTCTGTTGCGGGGGAGCCAGTGCCTGCCAAACCCGCTCCGCAGCGCAGGCTAGGCTGTTAGTGATACAGTGGGAAAATAGCCACTAAGCCAGATTTTATTTGATTTGTACTGATGATTTTTATTAGAATACATGGATCATTGCTTCAACCTTTCCATGTAAAACCAAATCAAATTCAGAAACTCACACATCAGTCACCTAACCTTATGTCGTTCCTTCTGCTTTACTAGCGTACAGCAGCCTCATTCCGGCTGATCTGTCCTCGATAAATCGCTCAGCTACTCCAAACTGTTGGGCCAAATTTCGGGAGGCAAGTGGCACACAGAAGCAACTGCGAAATCTGCGGTTACAAATAGGAAAACCGAAGACGAGAAACACCGCGAGCTTCGTAAATACGGGGGGAGGGGGCCCAAAACAATGCACAGCCCAGGCGTAACGAGATAAAATGGATTCTCTGCACTGGATCAAATGTGTTGTCAATTGCTTCTAAAAGGCCTCACTTCTCCCAGCTGGTCAATCCTGTCTAATCCGAGGCACTGTGCAGGACCCTGCCACCCACCAATCCCAAATAAAAGGAAGCCCACAGGATGTGACATGAGCATAGACTTCGACAATCAGTTTCACAAATGAAAAATGTTATGACACTTAAAGAGAAAATTGCAAACACTCCATGTTACACAAGCAGAAAAAAATCTCTGTATTATTCATAAGAAACACATCTTTTAAAGGAGCAAAAAGTTCTGCGGCATAAGCTGAGGCCCTTCCTTCATAGTTCCCTCACAACCTTTTCCATGCTGCCTCAGAAATACCACAGTTACTGCCGGACTGTCCATGTCAAAAGCATTCTACTTCCGGTGTATCCTGCTGTAAAGCACCTTACTGTGTCCTCCTCAGAGAAGGGAGAAACAACCTTCCCAACCGGGCTGCCAAATTCATGCCGATACAGCAAAATGCCACCTGCTAGCATCTCCTCAAAAATAGTGGTCTCTAAGCTTTCCAGTCTTTGGTGTACCCTGGGTGGTAAAGACTAGAATTTTGTTCACCAGTCTACCGTCTCTTTGACCACTAAGGACCCCATTCTCCTTGGCAGTCAGGTGGGATCATCTGACTAAGGCTTGACCAATAAAATCCAAGGATAAGTACTATGTGCCTTTTCCTAGTCTGCCCCTAGCCTTCCCCTGCCACATCCTATGACCGAGCTAACCCCCTCTTTGATCAGCCTCATACTAATACCTACTGAATCCCAGAGCAAAAGTGGGGATGAATCCAGCCCTCAAGGGCTACAGCCTGTGAAGAAGGCTCCCGCTGTTCGCTGAAGACAGAGGGAAATAGTCCTCTAGAGGGTGAAGCTACTGAAGTTGGGGGTTGGTTGTTGCAGTCATTCATATACCCTGACTAATGCATCCTCCCAACAGTCTTCCCTGAATCCTGGCTCGAGGATTCTATCATGTAAGCAAAGCAAACACACGCAGTTAGAGCTGGCACGGGGAAGCAAGGGAAACTGGTCTTTGAACTCTCCTTCTTTCCTTTCAGACTTGTTTTCGCCTCTTAGCACTTCCTCCCTCTGAGCACCAAATGTTCCCAGGCTGCTCAGTCTGTCTCAAGAAAATAAACATAATGCATTTATCATCATCGTTCCACCATTACCTTTCTGAACACCACTCGTGAGAATGTGCTGAGCTGCCTGCTAAGGCGGACAACTTGGAGAAACTGTTTGATATCTCATATTGTATAGATTCTCATCCACCGAAATGAGAATGACTGCTTCTGCTCTCTGCCTGCCATGAAAATTATAGGAAACTAGGGAAAACATCACCATGGAAGATAGTAGGAACTAAAATACATAGACGTAACTCCTAATTTTATTATAATTATTGTTTTTACTATTTCAACCCAAAGGAAACAAAAGATTAATATCAAAAGAGTCTGTTCTCTCTGAAATATGTGATTTGGATTGGTAGAAGAATCTTATGAAAGGTAATATTTGATTACCAAAAATAAATGGCTGCACAATCATTTAAGACCGTACAGGATAAATCTGATCTCATTTTTGGGAGTGGACACATGAATAAATAAACTCCAGATCTTGTACGCCCACTGAGCTATGCCCTCAGCCCCTATAATTGATTCCCGTAAGTAACTGCAGTTCAGGATGCAATGATGGTAACCGACAAGGGTCTAATAGAAAGGCTGGCACTTAAATGAGTTAACTGTACTACCTTGGCATCCCTAGAGAACACGGATAAGGGAGAAGACATTCCTCATTTCTCTGCTGACTCGGTTAGAGATTCTACACCAAGCACGGCAGAGGAGTTCAAAGAAACCTTAACACAATAGTAGGGACATAGCAGTAAAAGAGTGCTGCTTTTGCTTAGAAGTAAAAACATTCTAAAACACAGGAAAAATCAAACTCCTCAACATCTCTAGGAAGGATGTGTTGGAAAGGGAGATGGAAATTATCCTAACCGGGGACACCCCGCTGGCCTTCTGTCCTTCTTCCCCAAGAAACATCAGACCCCAACACTCTGATCGTCAAATCCAACGATGGCAGCACATATACACCATGGACATCAGCAAGCATTGATCGTAACTTGATTTTGATCTTCCTTGAAGAGGAGGTTATTCAGAGCTGGCCACCACCTCAGTGGGAACCTGCACTGACAAGTCTCGCGAAGTCACCTCCTTTAACGCTTAGCTTCTGCTCACGTTGGCTGGAGTGTTCCTCGCTCTCCAGAGGA
This sequence comes from Dicrostonyx torquatus, assembly GCA_028555095.1. Lineage (NCBI taxonomy): Eukaryota > Metazoa > Chordata > Mammalia > Rodentia > Cricetidae > Dicrostonyx > Dicrostonyx torquatus. The sequence continues at coordinate 20,546,124 of JAQHUG010000004.1, forward strand.
AAACGCAGGCTTCAGGTAAGGGGTCAGGAATTATATTGCCTGTGCTAGCTGCATGGACAGTCAGGCTGCTTATATTTGTTTTTTACTTTCCTCCAAATGAGCACAAGAGATCTTTATGATCATAGAAAGCTGTCAGTTTAAATGTCTATATTCAGATAGTCCTATTTACTTTTTTTTTTTACTGTTTTTTATTTGTGTTCTTTTTTTATCTGTCTCTTCTCAATGTGTCACTTTCTCTACCCTTACTTTTCTATACATTGAACAGTTTGATATATCTCCTTCAAGAATTATCCATTGCCACTTCTCAAGAGATAGACAATGTCCAGAGACTGGGATGAGCTAACTAGTACTTTGAAGTCAATGACTTCTCAAAACCCTGATCCCTCTACAATGGCCCATTCTTTGCTGGACTGACCTGCAAACTCATCACCAGATAAGCCAGTACAAGGAGATGTAGGGACATACGTTGGGTTCAGGAGAAATTCTGATATCAGTTCAATTATGGCAGCTGGTAACTGATATAAGCCTTGATCACATGCCTAGGAGTGGGCAGAGCCAGGGAACTTCAATAGCTTTCAGGTGCAGCCTGAGCTTCCGGAGGACATAGCCAACTAGGCCATCTCTAAAAGGCAATGGGTGCCCACCACACGGGGAGTGGGGCATCAGTCCTTTTCTATGTGATCAAAGCTGGGCCATCTCATTAGACCCAGAACCTTGCAAAGCCAGAAAATTCAATACACAAATGCACCAAAGTAATCATTCTATGCAAAGGAGGTGGCAAGAAGCACAAGGAGCATAGAACTCGGGGTGTAACTTGGTCGCAATGGTAGGCATCTGCGCAGGGACTAAAGAGGATACAGACTTGAAGCTGGAACAATTACTACCTGTTCTGGAGGCTCTGAACAGACCCCAGAGTATAAACCCATGAGATTCACATATGCATTCTGGAAATGGTATCTGTGGGAAGAAGTGAGTTATTCAGGTGAGGTCTTGAAGAAAAAGAGACAGGAAGCCACTGCTACACCAGATACCAAACAACGGTGGGTTATACCAGGATAATTTATAGAAGACAAATTAACAGCTAATTCAATGAGAAAATTAAGGAAACTAGGGTAGTTGGGGTTTATTCCCAAGTTTTCATCTGATAGCATTAGTAAAGTCTTGAAAAAAAGAGGAAAAGCGCATTTAGACATATGTATGTTCCAAGTGTCTATTTGTCATCTGAGTATAAAATCTAGCAAAGTAATTAAGTATGTGGATATGGAGCTGAGAATAGGGACATACGTAATTTTGGAGTCTAATTTAAAATTCCCTTGAGGCTCACCAATTAAGGGCAGTTGATGCTTTTGCAGACAAGCAGGATTTGGCTTCCAGCACCTCCATGGTGTCTATCAATCACCTGCAACTCCAGTTCCACGGAATTCTGCTGTGGAACAATCTTTTTGTACACTGTGAATATTTGTTGCTCTTATTAGTTTAATAAAGGGCTAAATAGCAAATAGCGAGGCAGGCAGAGGTTAGGCTGAACTTGCAGAGAAAAACAGAGTTCAGGGATAAAGAACAGTGAGATCACCAGCCAGATGCAAAGGAAGCAGAAGATGAACATGCCATATTAGAAAAAGGTGACACCACATGGTAGAGAAAGGGTATATTTAAGTGTAAAGAGCTAGTTAGTAATAAGCCTAAGCTATTGGCTGACTATTTAAAATTAACAAGTCTCTGTGTGGTTATTTGGAGGTAGGCTGGTGGGACACAAAAGTCTGCCCACAGGATTTAATGCCCTCTTCTGACTTTTGTGGGCACCAAGCATGCATGTGATGCACATACATACATAAATGTAGGCAAGAAACATAAAATAAATGGATATAAAATAAAATGAAAATTCCTCTAGATAGGAGATCTCCAGGCACCAAGGCAGAGGCTATCCAGCTTCTAAGTCTGGCAGCTTCAGTGAAATAACTATGTCAATAGGGATAAAAGATCTACAGTTTATACAGCCTCCTCCATATCAGCTTCCCCTGGGAGTCTACTTCTCTCAGAATCACAGGATTTCAGGATCTATCTTCTTCTGCAATCACATTCAGTGACAAAGTTTAGTCAATAAAAGGTATGCTGATTGGGCCTATTAGAAAACCAGTCCCTAAAGCCAGGGGTTTTCTTAGGCATGTATAACAGAATATTACCAAAGTGAGGCAGATAGGATCTACCTGGTGGATACTACATTGTCCCTTTGGAGGCAGTAGATGACACAAACAACACAGACAGTATACACTGGGGAGGGAGGAAAATTACACGCCAGTAACAATTACAAGAGATGGAACCTGGAACGCCTCTTCAGAGGGCTCATTGTATCACCAGTGGGGTCTTAGACATAAAACTCTGCCCTTTTACCCCTTCACTCACCCCCTCCATCAGTATGCAAGGTCTTTCCATACAACCATGGAAAGAACAGTATCCTTAGCCGTCCACCAAGGCCATCTGAAACCCACAAAGGATATTCAGATTCCCCTAGGCAAGGTTCAAATATATCTAGTTGAACTTCAGTACATACCCTCTTTGAATACAGCATCTTCCAACCACAGCAAACTACTCCACATCCCTACAACCTCAAGCTGAGATCTTTAAAAAGACAATGGGATAGCTACATTAGCTGCATGTCTTATCTTTAAAACAACCATTTGGTTGTCGAAGGAAGTATGTTCCTCTTTAGGCTCACTTCCATAGCACCAAGTGGTTTGACATAAAATACTTTATAATCACTGGCCTTGGAACAGCGGACAAAAATAACTGCCTCTTCTTACTGATAGAACTGTCTATAATCACTGGACAGAGAGGTGGGGGCTGGGTAGCAGTCTGTGTCCATTGCTTGAATAGCAGCTACGATACAATTATTTTTAAATCCTCTCCCCAGAAACTTATTCCATTGATTAGCAACACCATTTACTAATATTTAAAGTTCTGCTTCAATTATTATCATCAGAACTGACACGAAAACAGCAAATGCCCCACAGCAGTTTACCGCTTTAGGTTTTCCACAGCCCTTTGGGGCACAGCATTTCATCTCTCTTTAGAAACTTCCACACCAGACAGATCTGGGGCTTGGTCTAAGTCCTCAGGGCTAGGAAGCAGGGAATCTGGGAAGAGCACCCAGCATTGCTTCTCCTTTCAACCTCTTCCCAAACTGCCTTGTTCCTTTCTTCTGAAGCCAGGCGAGAAAGGGGGACATCTTCAGATGTCAGCATCTCCAATTCAGATGAAGGCTGCTCACTATAGAAAATGCTTTCTCTCTTTTGGCAATCCAAAAATTGAGAATTCAAATTTCCTAATTATCAAGGTTTTCCTTTTGGGATAAACATGCCCTCACTGGTGGCTTCTCTTTTCAATTAATACTAGCTCTGAGAAGCAGTTTTTAATTCATTCATGTGTGTGTGTGTGTGTGTGTGTGTGTGTGTGTGTGTGTGTGTGTGTATGGTGGGTGTGTGTGTGCTTGTGTGCTTTCATCTACACAGAAACTGAAAATATTTTTAAAGTGAAACAGGTCTCATGAGAGACAATGGCATGCACTATTGCACAAGCTAGACCTGAAAATCCTCAAAGAAGAAATACATCTAACCAAGCATATGCAAAGCCCCACCCATGTTGGGGGCAGTTTTATCGGGTAAGGGTCTTAAGGCACACAAACTCTCTTGCTCTGTCCGAGTTCTAACATTCTCACCTTTCTCTTAACTGAGCATGCACACCAGTGGGGCCCTGAGTTGGGAAGATGAGGACACAAGCTCCCCGTGAAGTCAGAAGACCTCTTTTGAAAGTGTCCTTGCCAGAATAAACTCACCAGTGATCCCTGTGCATGACAGCAGAGAAAACAACAGACTTGGGTTATGACGATAAAACCATCATTCCTTTATTTTAAATACGAATACTTGCTTGCTTCCCTTGCACGCCACTCTAACATCTGTCCAGCTGCCGTCGTCTCCTTTTCACCAGACCCACAGTATGTCTGTTGTTGTAGGGGTTACTCTGCTCTTTGTTTCTATGCAGCGTCCTACAGCCCTTGATGGGTCAGCCACAGGGAATCTCATTTTCAGCTCCATAGCCTATCACAACCTCTCCTCCACCTGCCAAAGGCTGAGTTCAAAGTAGGTACTCAGTGCATAAAGACCTGGCTACACCAGGGCCCCGAGAAATGTCCCCTATTCCAAGGGCACTGATAATTTCTACTCCTCTCTACATACTCTCATGTTTAACTGTGAGGCACAGAACTATGTGGGGATCCTCTTCTCAGGATGACACCATGCAGAGGAAGATGCCTGCAGAACTGGAGTGGGTTGTCTATATATTTCTTATACGTAGGCCAAACTGGATCAAGGTTTGCTCTGCCGCTGAAAGCATCCTAAAATAAGCTGGAGATCCCCTTTCTGCCACCCAGCACCAGGCTTGCCAAGCTAATGCTCACAACTGTTCTTCAACAGTAACTGCATGGATAAATCTAGACTTGGACAGACAGGCCAACATCTCTGGGCCGCTCACATGTGTGGAAGCCTTGGAGGAGCAGCATTTTAGCATGGATGTCTACTTCACAATGTCACTTTGCTCTCAATGCTCCTGCTCGCCATGGCCCTCCCCCAAACATTAAAGGGGCAGCGTTTAGCTCCGATCACAGCAAAGGGACACAGAGCACACCTTTGATTTACCATTATTAGCTCTACGTACAGGCTACCTATGGTCCAAAGTTTATTCATACATCTAGGGATAGACATCTTGCTAGAAAGAGTGTCTATGGTTTATCTTGGCTTCTCAAAGTAGCCTCGGAGTCTCTGCCATTTAAGACAAGCTGGTGCTCAGCCAGCCACTATGTCTGCCTGAATCATACATATTTCCTTTCCCTCTAACATAGTAAGAATGCAGATGGCCAGGCAGTGGTGGCGCATGCCTTTAATCCCAGCACTTGGGGGGCAGAGGCAGGCAGATCTCTGTGAGTTCAAGGCCAGCCTGGTCTACAAGAGTTAGTTCCAGAACAGGCACCACAGCTATGGAGAAACCCTATCGCAAAAAAAAAAAAAAAAAATTAAAAAATTAAAAAAAGGAAGGAAGAAAAGAATGAGGCATTGACCAGATTGTCCAAGTTCTTGTTGCTTGAGGCAAACCAATTTTAAGATAATAATCCTAAAGTTTCTCAATATTTTGAACATTGTAAATGTTATGAACTCTCCCAAGGCTGCAAGGGCCATTGATATTCCCACTTCACTGTAACGAGAAGCAAAGGTTCTATTCCCTAAAAATGTGACACATGGTTGATTTTTCTATTCTGCTCCCTCAAAAAGATTGTAACTCCTGAGCTCAAAATTGAGTGGAAGAGACAAAACATGCACTTGGAAAAAATAACACGGACGCAGCATTAACATTCTGACAGGGCCAGAAAAGAAGTCCCCAAGAGTTGTTTCCAGAAACATTAGAGGGGAGAAGGGGGGAGGGGAGGGTTTCCTTGGAGCAAGAGTTCAAAATGGACAAGAAGGATTTCACACTTTAGGAAGCTCAAAATCAGAATTCCAGGTGAGGGTAAATAAACAAGAGCAACAAGAAAGGCCAGTAAATGATAACACACACACACTACCAAATAATGATAAATTAGAGGAAGCTTAGCAGCAGTAGAAGGGGTTTTGAGCACATTTTGAGGGTGTATAGGAACTTGAGTGCTCTCTGACTTACAATGAGGAGGAGCCTGGACTTTGGCCCTTTGTGGGATGTGACTTACGATCCAGCATGCACATGCCCTATCTCCACAGGATAGGAAATCAGAATACATGTTGGTCTTGGTGGAATCCCGGCATCTTCAGTTTCTAATGCACACAGAGGTAAACTCATTTTCAACACGCCATTTCTGTCTATAGCCATTAATGAGGAAGTTCAAGAGTATCTACATACAAAGATCTTAAGAGGCCCTACTCTTTCCTGGAAAACCTGGCAAACGTATTAACTATCTCCACAGCCTGAATCTTGACCATCATTCAAGTTTCCACATCGCCCCCTCGGGCAGGCTCTTCCTCATTGTAAGTGAGAGAGCACTCACGTTCCTATACACCCCCAAAATGCTCACCAACCCCTTCTACTGCTGCTAAGCTTCCTCTAATTTATCATTATTTGGTATTGTGTGTGTGTGTGTGTGTGTGTGTTATCATTTACTGGCACCCAGCTGGGAGCAAAATCACCAGAATAGGAGCTGGAAGTAGGCTCCTGGGGCCCTGAAACTCAATGACTATTAGTTGAATAAATAATAAATTTTATTCTGTAGAAAAACAGAGAACTTGTCATAAAAATAATATATATATATGTATTATATGGAGTTAAAAACACAGAATCTAACAAAATAATTATCATTAACAGAATTTTTATGCTGATGAAAATATACTGTGGAAACATATAATATAATAAAGTGAAAAAACATTTTTTTCGTATAGGCTTCACATATTTTTAATGAGGTCATTATATGGTTTATTTCACTAAAATATTGAATCGGGAACATCTATAAAAACAAGAGGCAGAATGAGATAAAAATCTAGTCTGTAACATAAAAATATCCATGAGATGGAATTTTCCAACTTATGACCCTTTTAAAATAAAAACCAGATTTGAAAAAGCATAACTCGAATACCTGATACACAGTTTACTACTCTATTTTTTCCAAGGGGTTGTATACAAAGCTCTTATTTTCTTCATTAAAGGAAAAAAAAGACAGAACTAGCTGGTAGATATACAGTGCCTTTCAAAAGCCCCAGTTAAAGCCACAAATAATTGCAAAATGTGTTCAAATCAAATGGACAGTTTATTTTATGTATGATTTTGCATAGCTTCTCCCCATGCCTGGCTTTGTACCCCATTTCCAAGGATATGGTGTAAAAGTACCCTGGCATAAACAAACCAAGGTTTTCTCGATGCTTATATTCAGAACAAGAAAAGTGAGAAAGATGAACTTCCGCATTTAGTTGTGGTTACAAAAACCCTCACTCCCTGGATTTTGATTGGTTGGAGTCTTATCTACAAAACAAACTGGGTTTTTTGTGTAAATGCAACACCCACATAGTCCTTTCTTCCTGTCCATACTAAGCACTTTTTCAAACATTCACTCACAGAGTAGGCAAGAAAAGAAATGTGGAAAAAAATCTGAAAATATACCATGGCCCTTTCTGACAAAGGATGTTTAAGCTAACATGCGTGAAACATGTTATGAAAAGTCCTTCTTCAAATTATTCTGATTCCAGATAGATTATGAATTAGGGACTGGAAGGAGAAAAGACTACAAAAATGCCAAACGGGGCAAACTGGGATGGGGAAAGAACTGAGAAGCTTGACCAGACAAAAGCATGCTGTCCACCAGTCTGACCTGCAGCTCTGGAGCTGGAAGGCTGCCTGGGACAGGGAGCATGGCCCTGCTGACCTCGGGGTCTTTAAGGATAGACAGACAGAACAGAGGATGGATGCACGAAGCAAGGAGTTGGCTACCACTAAGTAAAACAAGGCCAACCCCTAGGCTCCCCACCACTTCGGTATGGACAGAGAAGCCTTGGTGGTTGTTCTCTTTTTATTTACTTTTTTCTTTTTAATTCTGAAATGTAGCCCCAGCTTACACAATGAAAGCTGAAGGAGAGCAAAGACTCTCTTGACAAAATAAGCTTTTCAAATGCCCCTGTCTTGTGTGGCGCTTTCTGTGGGTGCGTACAGTCCGCAGAAACATCATCTCTTCTCCATGCAGACCTCAGAAGCACGGCTCTGCACACACTCGAGAAGCATGCTTTCTACTCCTCTAATTTGGTCCCCAGGACCCCATCATGTACAACGTCCATGGCAGTACTTTTCATTCTTTTCTAGGAATAGGGATGTCAGGCGGACACAGATGCTGGTCCCCAGACATAGCCAGAGCACCCTGGGCATCTAGAGATGGGAGAACACACAGCAGGCTATAATCAAGCACCCGCTCTGAGAAATACTAGAGAGTTCACATAATTCCAGCTGTCTCTCAGGTCCAAGCGATTTGGAGCACCTATTGGGGCAGAGCGGGGAAGTGAGACCCTAGAAACTTCTCAGCCTCCAAAAGGTATTGTATCAGGTCCTTTGAGACGGAGTCACAAGCCTTTCCCAGAGTCACCCTTGGAGCGCTTCAGACATCCTGTCTGGAGGCAGGCAGCGAGCCATAACCTTTCTCCTAGCTCTTTGGAAACACTTTGCTCACAGATGTCTAAGAACTGAAGTCAGAGAAGAAAGGTTGGGGTTCAGAACTGCAATGCGAAGTGAGTTTCAGGGTAAATATCAACCCCAAGAAGAAAAACGAACACGCAGAGTACAAAGAATTCCAGAGAATCATGTTGTTCCTGATCCTCCCACTGTGAGCAGAACTGGGGGAAAGGCTCAACAAAACCAGAAGAACCTCTAGTGGGGACAATGGTTTGCCATTCTTCACATGGCCGTCTGGACCCTGAGCAGAAAGGAACACAACATACCAGAGGACATAAACAAACCACAAATACCTGGAATTGCTTTCCAACGACCCTGTGCCTTGTATAATATGCAGAATTCAGCAACAGCCAGGCTGCTCTTCTACCCCTTAAAAAACACAAACCCTCCAGCCCAGGGAAACATCTGAACAAAAGCACTGCATTTGATTCAATCAGACCGCATTCAAAGCAGAATGTTCCAAAGTGTATTTGAGCAACTAAGCAGGCTTCTTCCCGCACAGCGGAAGCACTGTGTACATTTCTTAATGATGCACGAACTAGAAAAATGGTTTCAAACCTTCTTCTGGATGAAGGTTAATCCCCACATTTTTGGTTTGTTAAAAAAAAGAAAGAAAGAAAGAGAATAAACAACGTGAAAATAAGAAAATGAGTCTTATGAGAATAGCATGCACAAAGACACATCAAAAAATGTAAATATTAGTGTTGAAAGTTTTGAGTGTCGCCTTTTTATCAAATCTAATCACAATGGAATTTCTGTGGTTATCTTCCCTTTCCTGTGGTCCTTCTAAACAATATTGAGGCTTGTTTCATTTATTTGAGTATTTGTTATCAAATCCAACTTCAATAAGGCAATAAGCATCAGTCAGAGAGGTTCATATTTGTAGACCTCTGAACCCTTAACTACATGACACAGATCTGTAAAGGGGAGTGATCACATATATTGAAGAGTCAATGTACTTAACACAATGTCCTAGACATAGAAGTAAACAGTACATGCATAAAGATCATCATTAATTCATAAACATTCATCCAAATGAAGCTCTGGAAAGAAAAATGTAGACCTAGTCTGTCTTGGACTAGAGTTTTAAAAATTATAAATTTAAGAGTCATAATGATAAATTATACATAAATTTGATGAACAATTCTGGGAGATGGTCCACCTCATTAAAGGCGGACAAGCATTCCACCCATTTTCTCTGTAATTCCAGAGAAAGACACAGAGTGGACAGGACACTTTGCATAAATAAATATTTCACAGACACATCAGTTAAGAGGAATATCACTTGGAACCACCAGCATCCCGCTGGCTGTCTTCTGTGCAGTACAGACATGTGCACACAGAAAGAGCATGGCTGAGAATGCTCTTTAGTTGAGAGCGATTAGAGAAGATATCTCAACAGTATTAGCGGAAAGGTTAAGAAACGGCAGGGAGAAAAAAAAAGTAGTCTTTCAAAAGATGATTTCCATTAAACTTCAGTTGATTGTGAGGGGAAAAAAAATACTAGGCCATTAGTCTGTAGTGTTGGTTAATAGTTTTCCTTATTTTCAGAAAACAATGAAAACTAATGACTTACATCCAACAGCTTCAAGACGTGAATTACTGTGCGCAGTTCGCAAGCCCTTCCACCACCCATCTCTACAGAGTCCCTCTCTTAGTTAAGGTTTGAAATTAAGGTTATTATTTATGAGAGAAAGTTGGAGAGACATTAAGAGCTATCACAATTCCCCCAGACCATCAGTGGGAGAGGGAAGTTCCATCCGGTATGAATAGAAGATAAGACTGCAGGCCAAATATTTAAACGGGGGTGCAAAGGATACACACACAGCCATCCGCACGCACCTGTCACTGCAAAATTCAACACTCACACAATCGAAAGGGCATTTGTGTTCACAAATCAAGTAATTATATCCCTGACTATCCATCTGCATATGCAATTACCCAGTCTGTTGCACAGAAAAGCAGATTTTTGCAGGTGTTTCCCAACCATCTTTACTTCAAAATCCAGTTGCCCTTTCTGTCCTGAAATCTGGGCACATACCAGCCCTCTAATTGAATCTTCGTGGTGCCATGGTGAAGATCAAGAGCTGTGTTTTCGCATCTCACATTCACATACGGAAGGTGCTGTAATCTAATCAGGCTGCCGCTCCATACCGCCACTTCACTAATGGTTTAATGGGCTCTGCCGACACCCTCAAGTTAAAGAATCTGTGAGGTGCCTCCAACTCTTGGGTGACTCTGTCCCTAGGCTCTCGACATGTGTCAGTTTTGCCCACAAACCTCAAGGTCCCAGAGCTACGACTCCCAGATGCCAAGCAAAGGCAGATGAACAGAGTGACGGAGCAGTAGACAGGAGGTGAACCGGTGTGGTGATGGGCAGGGTGGCTCATCAAAAGGAAGCTTCTCGCAAATTTACCATCACAGAAATTCGCACGGCCGAATGGCTGTCTAGCCTCGGAACTTGTTAAACCTCTGTTCCACTTACTGCAAAGTATAGTCTGTGCTGTGGTATTGTACTTGAGAAATCAATAACATCTCAGTCCTGAGGGTGTCAAGGGATCAGCTTCCCTGCAAGTCACTCTCAGATCAAAATTAATCTCAGACCAAAGTGTACAAAATCTGAGGGCTGACAAAGACGTGGAAATGCCAGCAGATCCAATAATCACCCAAGAAACAGAAACCAGAGTTCATGTAAGGGTACAGGCATCCAGTGTCTCAGATTGTACCTCAACGACTCATTCTAGATCTTCCACATACTCAAGACCATTGCTACCTCAGTGTCACATGATCGGAAACCAATAACCATGCTCGCCTATGGAGTCCTTCCTACGAAGACCTCAAATCAGCCCTTCCCACCCACCGAGACAGGGTTTCTCTGTATAAACAGCCCTGGCTGTCCTGGAACTCACTTTGTAGATGAGACTGATCTTGAACTCACAAGAGATCCGCCTGCCTCTTCCTCCCGAGTGCTGGGATTAGAGGTGTGCGCCACCACCGCCTGGCAATTTTTGTTGGGACATTCTTCGATGTACAAATAATGAAGAGCCAGGGGAAAGTTCTTTTTTTATTCCTCACAGAAAGAAACATCAAAACCCTTCTTTAAAAATTAACTTTAAGTCTATACCAAATACTACCTTTAGACCTACAGAAGATCTCCTTTTTACTAGCTAAAGCATTACGCAAGCATGCCAAATCTATGGGGGCAAGACAGTCAATCCTAAATCAAGTCTTTTGACTTTCTTCATACCAAAATGAGGTTCTTGTCCCAAAATACAGTCTGTTTTTTCTTCACAGGACACTAGGCATTTGGCTTCAACTGCATATCCCAGTGGCCCTGTACTTCACTATCCCCATTAGCCACTTCACTGAAGGAACCTGCCAGAACCAGAATAAAGTGTACTGTCAAAACTACACCCTATATGACAGGCATTGATAGGAGAAATGACATGACGTTTAAATGCATATGTCTTCTCTTTGGAGATGGACAAACTGCATCTCTCCTAACAGAGGTGCCAACATCGATTATGATCCAACTACCATTTGCTTAAAGTACTCGGGGAATTGACCGCATTATCCATCCACATATTACAAGTAGTATTTTAGAAGAAAAATGTTGTCAGCATGAATATAGTGATATTGAACTGAATGAAAAGATTAGTGTTCAGTATTTGAAATTCAAAGACTGGATAAAACCACCAACTGGAAAGACTTTTAAAAACACTATGGGGCAGGCCTGGTGTGGTGTTGGGTGTTTTTCATTTCGGCACTCCAGAAGCAGAGCCAGGTGGAGCTCTGTGAGTTTGAGGACAGCCTGTCTACAAAGGGAGTTCCAGGACAGTGAGGGCTCCATAGAGAGACCCTGCCTCAAAACAAACAAACAAAAAAACACTTTGGGAGTTAAGTTAACAAATCCCAATATTCTGTGCAAAAATGTTTTATCTGAGAGTTATGCAACAAAAAATGGAGAGAGAGAGAGAGAGAGAGAGAGAGAGAGAGAGAGAGAGAGAGAGGGAGGGAGGGAGGGAGAGGGAGGGAGGGAGGAGTGTTCTTCTGTTGGAGCCATTGGGAGTCATTGTGTAGTGTGTGTGTGACCCTCTCAGCCCCTTGTTCATCCTATACAAGTACTCTAACACTGAACTAGGGCTTGAACTCTATAACATTATTTAAAAAGAAAAAAGAAAGGCTGTACTTTTAGTTCTCTGGCCAAACCCCAGCAATTAGTTTGAAAGATTTATAGAAATATCCATGTGGACATGCTTCCAAGACAGGTCAGGGACATGGAGCAGGAAGAAAAGAACATGCAGCTCTCTGAACTGGTTCAAGCTCTTCTCTACCAAAGTGACCACAAACCACATGTGTGTGGAGGGGGAGGTGACTTGCACACGAACCACAGCGGTGGATGAAAGGTGCTTTCGTTGTACAGAGAAAAGAAACTCAGTGTGAAGAAAGGGGGGCATCCTGACTAAAGAGAGAGTCTTTCCAGATTAGCATGATGATTTAAGTCGACTTCAAAATGGTTTCGGCCTTATGAAAATTACATTAAAACTAGCCCTGATGCATTTGCATTCAAAGGGTTGCTTCACACTACTTAGCTAGAGCTGATTTCAGTCCCCATGGACTCAGAGTATTAGGGCGCTAAAATCACAGACAATTTTTAGGATAAAGGATTACAGTACTTTGAACTAAAGGGTTGAAGGAGGTAAGTCATCACATCAGGAACATGAATAAGGGGCGTGCGAGTACTGGAGCGGGAGGACACAATCACCTGCAACATGAAAGCATGGGCCCTTGCTAGACAAGGGAATTAGATGGCATGTGGTCCCAGTCAGGGCGCTCACATGCAGTTGAGAACACTGTGCACCCTTGTAAGAACACACACCATGACAAAGAAAGAGGCAAGTGCCTCACTTACAGTCATTAACTTTGATCCTTCCAATACCACACTAAGAGAAAAGATACCTTGCGGCAACATCTGTAAAGGTCAGGAACACACAATGAAGCTTTTCTTTAGAGAAAGAAAAATCGGTACAAAGCAACCTAAGTCAAACAAGGAGTTTTGCCTTCCTTTTTAAAGTAAGGAAAAGCATTCTTAGATCTAGCTCCTGAAGCATCAATAGTTCAACCACAGGGCTACTGTCTATAACCAGCTCAAAACTGTTGATTCACAAGAGCAAGCAGATGGCTTCCGTCCATTTTCTGAAACTTTAAAGCCAGAACTCAGTCCCCAGCACTAACCCCACAAAAGGGAGAAGAAGATAAGAAGGTCTTGGAGAGCTCCATGAAGTTCCTCAGTTAGACCTTTCGCTACTTGTTTCTGCCTCCAACGAGAAAATGACTTTAATTGTTTTTAATCTTGTCCTAAACATACATAGATGAGAAAATGCTTTGCAAAGTTTAAAGTATTACACAAAACTATTATAATCATTTAATTACCAGAGATGTTGAGCAAGTACGTTTTATGAGAGCCAGTCTGTTCTACAACTTCTTAATTAAAAGGAAAATGTGAATGCAGAAAGTCCCCACTGCACACAAATATACCTTTAAAGGGAAAATGCTTTTTAAGAGCAACCAAAGTCAGTCACCAAGAATTTCAAAAGTTAGGCCAATGACTTTCAGCATCAACGTAATACGTAAGAAAACACATGACCAAAATACACAAATAAGATTGTGTTGAACGTTATGGCATGCAACGATTTCTAAAAGATCAACACGTATGCAAAACCAGAAGTAGGTACTTTGCTTTGCTTTTTAATTATGAAAAAAAAAAGATGTGTATTCACGTAATGGAAAAGTCACTAGAACATCACATGGTAGTCTATTAATGTGTACATTTTTATGCTGCTATACACATTCAGACTTTTAAGGTAGGTTCAATTTATACTACCCAAATGAATGAATAAACAAAAACTTGTTGGCCGGCTCGGGAGCAGGTGACTGGTTCCCCGTGTCTTATGTGTAGATGAGCGAGCGGTGAGGTCTTTTGCTGGTCTCTATTTTTCCTTTCCTTGGTTAGGACATTCAAGACCATCTTCCTGTCCTGTCTCTGCCTGCCTCTGAGTTTATAAGCACACACCTACTGCATTCATTATACATGTGTTTTTTGGAGAAATCACTCACAGATGTGGCAAGCAGAAATGGAATCAGCAAGCACTGGGGCACAGGCTCTGGATGCGACATGGAGGCGGCAAGTGAGCCTCAAAGTTTTCACACATCCACTCCGCTTAGAGCTGCCAAGTGGAGGACCTAAATTCAAGTGCTTTATAATTGTTACAAATTGTGCCAAAGTACACTGTGTAGCAATAAATTATGAAGCTTATCTAAATTATAAAAGTAATTAAACTTTCCTCAGATACTCATAATTCTGCCCTCCATAAATTTTCTGTTCATTGCATATTCAATAGCCCTGTGTTCCAGTTAAATGAAAACAAAAAAGAGAGAGAGAAAAGAATGAAAACTAAAAAGAGAAATAAAGGGAAGGATGATTTCATTCCAAAATCAACCATGTACATATAACACAGGACACACCTAAACTCCACAAAGCCATACACAATGGCTTTCAAGATCTGCAAACCACAGCAAATGTTAATGAAAACATTTATCCTAGGGACAACTCTCACTGAGCTTTTTGTCATTTGTTTTCCTGCCATTATTGCAGATAAGTTTGTTTTAACACAAGTTTTCTCTCCCATCCCAGCATTTCCTCCTGCTTCCTGAAATTATAAGTTTTGGTTAGAATATTACTGTAAAGTTTGTTAAAATACTAGCAAAAATAATGAAAACAACAGTAACCCACTACACTGCCTTTACCACTTGCTACAGGGTCCCTTCTTCATACACACTAGAGAAACAAGGCATCCCGGGAGGGATTACAGCTGCTGCTTGGAATCTAACACAACGGGAGCTGTGAGATTACAAAACTCAGAAGTTTGCAGCCTCAGGCAGGACTGGGAGGAAGGTTACCATTTTCAAACTTAAACTCCAAGACTCCAAGTGACTTTTTGATAGTGGGGGGGGGAATCTCTTTTCAAAAGATTCAGTCATATTCCCCGGTACACAATCAGCCAAGCAGGAGAGACACTGGTGAAAGGAGTCCTTGCTCTAATGACATTTCCCCAATGATTAGCAAACACGATGAACAAATGACGAAAAGGCCCATAGGTTGAACCCCAAGTTTGTCAGCCGTTCCCTAGGATCATCTGATTTTCTGTTTGGATACCTGGCTGCTCAACCCTAAATGGGGTACTTTTATTTTCATATCTATTTCAATTTAACGAAAACATTTCTTTTTATAAACAGAAAAGGAAATGAGTTTGAATAAGATATACTTATGCAATTACCATATCTAATAGCCAATTACGTGTCCTTACATGAGCAGATAAATAATATATGCACATACATTTATCAATCTTGCCTAGGAAGGAAGAGAGAAGAAAGTCGATGGAAACCAAGCTACTGCACACAGAATGCAGTTTTCATTATTTTATATTTGTACTGGGGAAGCACTGTTTGTCTTCAACAAAGTCACAAACTGTAAACGTTTGGTTTAAATCTTTTAAATTCAAACTAAACTATGCAAGTAATGTATTAAACATATTCTGTGACCTAGCAGCTCTATGATAGAACTATTTACATTTTTCTCATGTTTTATAAAATAAAAGGGATACTATTCAAGTTCCTACAAAGCTATAAAAACACTAATTGCTTTAACATCGGAATAAGATGTTTGAAGATGACATCCATGGGAAATTTTTGCTACGATACGATCAGATGTGGTACATGTCCCAAGTGCCCATTGGTTAGAGCTACATGAAAGTGGAATGGGGGGAACCTCTGACACGTACACGAATATGAAATTGATTCATTATGATCACTGTTACTGCAATGAACACAAATTAATTCATCACATTGGAAGACACCACCCACTTGTTATACCAACTGACAAGAAAACAATAGGAGAGTTATCCTCTACCAGGTGACACACGTGACCATAGGCACCACTAGCCTGTCAGTCACAGAAGTATTTCCTTCCCTGCAAGTCTGGGAGAAGAGGTTTGTACACGGGTTCTCTTTACCCACCTTAAGCCAAGCCTAAGGGCCAAGGAGCCATGTTATTGTAAGTTATTCCCACTCCTACGTGTACTGCCTCCTGGGGCTGGTCTCGAGACTGGCTAAGGTACAATACGAAACGATGTGCTCACACTCGGGCTCCTCCAAAAGCGGACTCTCACATTGCGTGGCCCTGAGAGAGCGCTCGTCGGACTGTAGGTCTGAACTCCAAAGCATAACAACTTTTCTACACAGCAAACCGGGTCTCTTGCCATACAAGTGTACACCGGACAGTCCCGACATGAGATAAGGTCAAGATCTGTCTTCTCCTCTAAGGGAACTTTTCTTGACATCAACACCCTTCAAAGTCCTTGTACACATGCGCTAGATTAACCTCGAGAACTTGCGCTCTACCGCAAGAACCATCAATGATCTCATTCTCCGTAGCTGGTTTTCCTTCTCCCATACTATGGGATACAAAGACCTAGCGCCTAAAGCCCGGCTACTGCCCATGCCCATTTCCAGCACCTTAACTGCTCTTCCAATTTCAGGAACTGGATCATTAACTCAGCTGTCACACGATGTAACTGCATTTGCTCAGTAATTCCAAGTGGAGGAAGGGGATGGAAAGCTGCATTCAAAAGAGAGCTTTTTCCTCCCCAGCATGCCTTTCTCCTTGGGAACGAGCAAGATGAAATGATAGCGTTTTCCTCTTAGCAAATACTCCTTGCAGCTAGGAGACAACTTAGAGACCTTTGGACGGCCAGCAACTTTAGTCCTCAGGTGGTTACACCATCCTTCTTAAGGGAAATTTTCCACCTCTTCTTGAAATAGGAAATATGTATTTGTTTGCTTCGTGGGTCTTCAGAGGAGGGCTGATCTTGTGGCCATTTACAGTCCTGGCCCAAGAAATGCAAACGGTAGTGGGGTCCTGAAAGGTTCCAGCTTAATGTCAAAACTCGATCAAGACAAAAGTCATTTATTCAAAATGTGTCTTGGGCCTCAACAGGACTGAAAAGTAGGCACTCTTCCCTATGTGCATCTGCTCCCAGTCCTCATCATCCAGCCTCTGTGGGTGCTAATTCTATGCCGACACATCTGCACCTCACAGAGGCAGCACTCACGTAGGAAGGAAAGAAATCTGTCCTACTAAGAGCAGACAGAGCCTCGTATTCCTGCCTGAGAACCAGGCACCAACGAACACTGGGAACCTAGAGGGAATAGTCAAGGGTGCAGTTGGAGCAGTGGGCTCCACACCAGGTGAAGTACGAGAAAACACGGAAGAACTTTTCCAGCCCAGACTAGCTCCATCTGTTCATGAACAGCAGCACTCAAACGTGACTGCGCGTTAAAACCACCTGGGGGAGGCAGAGGGGAACATGGAGAACAATCCAGTTGAATTCGGGATGGGGGGAGGGGTGCCAAGCATCTGCAGTTTTCCCCATGCTCCCCAAGTGGACTGTCATGTGTAGTCAGGAACACAAGTCACAGAGACAGAAGCCAGATGGCTTCTTGAAGTCAAAGAAAGAGCTTTACTATGAAGAGGACAGAGATCAGCTCAGAGTGATGGCCTTGCTAGCTAGCCACATCTTACATGAACCTCTTACCTAGAGATTCCTCGACCTACCAAACGGGAGCCCTAAGGAACAGTCCTCCAATATGCTCTATGCCTGCTTCAAAAATCTCCAAGTACATAAGAACTGTCAACTGGGGTTTTGAACCACTGACCTGAAGGCAACTCGGAAGTTCTCTGTGCCCCCTAACTTGGTTGGTTTCCCACACAATACTTCATGTTGAGATAGATTCATGGGAACATGCCTGCCAGAGAAATTGGAACGGCGGGGGATGTGTGGAGGAAGGGGAAAGTATTTAAGAAAAAAATAAAGAGAAAAGGAACATAAGTGTCCTCTAAACACTCACATGTCTGCTTCTTAAAGGGCTGGTAATGAGCAGTGGTGTACAGCAAAGACCCAATGAAACTAAATTTTGTACCAGTTCATTTTAGCACATCCTGTTTATACGACTATTTAATGAGTCATTCAGCCAGGATGATTTTCTGTCTGAATATGTTAATTGCCATTTTTTTTCATAGCTCTCTATTAAACAGTACGGATAAATAGGCAATGTGGGTGCTTGTCAGTGCTAGCGACCCCTCACTCTCAAGGGGGTGGGCCTCAGGAGGGAAAATGGGGGGACTTCTTTTTTAAGTGTTTAATTCTTTTACCGGGTATTGGCATTTGGGACCCCACTTCAATTCAGAAGCATATGCTAGCGTTAGCACTAAAGTGAAAACGAAATGAGGTGCTTCTCCCCCATATGCCACTGGCTCCGTTCTATCAGGAAGGATTAGCTCCAGCAACAGGGCAGCGATGTAAAGCCTCTTGCTGGCAAGTGCCCCCCGCTTTCAGGAGGTCATTATGGATGTTTCAGGAAAGGTAAGCCCCAGAGAAAGGGGGTTCCTTTCACGGTGGTGTCCTTTCAAGCCCAGTTCCCTCAAGAACCAGTGCAGAAAAAGAGAACTCTCACTAATCCAGACACCCAGATCATCCAGGAAATGGGCAAAATGTCTACTTAGTATTTTTGGATTATATTTAAGGAGTGATTAAGATAATTCATTTTTATATTTCATGTATTCCCAAAGGAAGCAGAATTTATAAAAGCAAAATTGGAAGCATCATCAACACTAAAACTGAAGTAATAACAACAGCGAAAAGGCAGATTTTATGCCCACCATCACTTAATAAATCAAACCACTTTTAATATTCATTTTTTGCATTTATGCAGTTTTGAGTGCCTTAATTTTAATTTTAAGCATTTACATTAAACAAATTATCTATCATTACAGTGTTTTTGGAAGGGAAAAAACAAAACAAAACAGACCTTAAGGCCATATTTTACTTTTAACTGCTTTGTTTACAAAGATTAAATGGTCAAATTAATAGAGTTCCCAATGTGCTTTTGACATCTAAAATTTTTCATAAATAAAAGCAATGCAACAAAAGATAAAAGTCAGTGGCAAAAAGTTTGTCTTTCTAACCATTAAAGGGACTTTATAAAACACATTGTTCCTTCTGAGTGGCAACTACCAACATTGAAAAGGACAGGTTGGATTTCTAAAAGAGACAGATTTGACCTAAAGGGAACACATTTCACAGCAGAGGGATAAACTGAGGAAACAGTTTGCAGATTAAAAACCCCTTGAAAGGAAGCATCATCTTTAGAAAGGGGGAAAAAAAACAACAACAACCAAAACAAACTTCTTTGCTGAGGAAAACAGCTGGAAACAGGAAGCTCTTTGCTCTTACCCTGCTTTCATTCCACCACATCCCACCTCATGAAAAGCAAAGGCTGATTTCAGCTGAGCCTCCTTTCAGGGAGAGGGGGAGGGGCTGTGTAGATCCAGGTCTGGTGCCAATTCCTCCAGAACACCATGGCCCCACCTCAATCACAGAAACACAGTTGACTGGGGAAAGAAGCAATAGGTGACATACAAAACAGGCCTGCCTGGAGCAGGGGGATGGACAACTGGCATACCTGCTCTCCCTCAGCAAGGCTCCCACTCGCCAAATGAAAACAAACCAAGATGCCTAAGTGAATTTGGACAGGGTATTTTTTTTTTCCTTCCTCCCTTTGTCATTCTTCGCTATTACGGAGAAAAGGGTACAAGTCCTTATGACAGTGAATCTAAGTCACCATACGTAGACATCTAAAGTTTTTAACTGATCTGTTGGTCATCTCGGACAGCCACCTGAAAAAGGCTTAGATGAAGTGCATCCTGATTTAAAGGACAGTGTAGCTGCGGAGAAATTCGCGTGAGAAGTGTGGATGACGGTTGGTATCCAGCCATGGATGAGGGAAGCTCAGCAAGCAGATCTCAGGCCCAACACACCCAAGTCTCAAGTCACTGTCATGTTGTTATCTGGGAACACCTTTTTTAAAGTGGGACTTACACAGCCAGACAATACGGGAAAATACACACAGAGGTCCTTAGCCTGGAACACGCTGTGCCATAACATCGCATACAAATTACATGTAGAACATTTTATATTCTTCCCCAAATGCTTACTGATACACAAGTTAAAGGAACCCACATGCAAGTTACATGGAAGTGGAGAAATTAATGACTGCCTTCTTCTAAAGACGTGCTCGACAGACAGGAAAATTTCTCAGATTAAGAGGTTTCAAGCAGGGTATGTTAAATGCGTGTTAACTCCATCCAAACAGGCAGCCTGAGAGTAGGTATCTTCAGATGTTCAACCCTATAGTGGGATGCTCTGAAACCATGGTAACAGTTCAGTCTCTGAAAGATGTCAGCCATTAACACATAGTGTGTGTCATCTCCTTACCAATGGATAATAATTACCTTTTATTTATTCTTATTCATTCTGAATATCTTCTTTTTTCTTCCGAGACAGGGTTTCTCTGGAGCTTTGGCAGCTGTCCTGGAACTAGCTCTTGTAGACCAAGCTGGCCCGGAACTCACAGAGATCCGCCCGCCTCTGCCTCCAGAGTGCTGGGATGAAGGATGTGTGCCACCACCGCCTGGTTCATTCTGAATTTCTTTTATTTGAACTTAGTCACTATTGGGAGAACTAGAGCTTTGACTGTCTCCATGTCCTATGATCTTAACAGCATGTGACTCTAAAGTAAGAGAGATCCCTGCCAACAAAACAAGGGAATTTACTTATTTGTGCTATGGCTGCAGTGTCTATTTCCTTAGTCCAATACAATACAATGGACAGTTCAGAAAATTCAAGTCAAAAAGAGAGACAAGAAGGGAAATGGCTCAGTGGGTAAGAGGGTCCTGTGCAAGCAGCAGAACTCAGTTTAGTTCCTGCACCTACATAAAAAGCTTGCACAGTGGGACATGTGATCCAGCCCTGGGGTGAAACAGGAGCATCCTTTGGGCTAACTGACAAGTTGCCTAAGAGCTGTGAGGTCAGTGAGAGACCCTGCCTCAAAAGCTTAGCGGAGAGTGATGGAGGGGACATCTGATGTCTGCCTCTGGCTTTTAGACACATCCCATGAACACAATTAAAAAATAATAACAATCGCTTATTCAATATGGATTTTCCTTATTTGTAACATCAACTTCATCGTGAAAAGAACTTTCGCATATAATTTCCTTCATTCCCAGAGCAACCTATGAAAAAGAAAGGACAGAATAGGACCTGTTTTTCCTATTTTCAGCCTCAGCTGGCTGCAAATAGGGTAACCGTCCTCCACAAGGTCACTGATATTAGCAATAGTGTCCAGACCTCTAACAGACAGTAGTTCCTCCATGAGTGCCATAACCTCCATCAATGCCAAAAAAAAAAAAAAGTTAAATCAGGTACCACAATTTTCAGATCAAATTGCAAAATTATTCTTATTCTAGCACATGCCTAGGGAATGCAGTTTCATTAAGCAGTGACAGTAATTGGTCTTGTCATAAGAGTAGGAAGCAAGGAATGGCATAGACAGTCACCTTTGCTTTAAAATCTACTCTAATTGCCCTCATGCACTCTTGGCCCTTTCTTCCTCTACGCTCACGCCGTAAGTCTTACTGATCACCCACCTATTACGGCAAGGTCACCATCAAGAAGATGAGTTTGAGTGCGTCAGCACTGAAGTCTTGTACACTCATCCGCTGAGTATCGAGGTGGTGCTTACCTCTGGAAGCCTCATGACGATTATGGGAAAATGGAAAATGAGCCTTGGGAGGAACCTGTCAGTTCTACCAAAATATCCCCAACAACTAAGGCTGATGCCCAGACCTTGATGTCCCCTAAAGGACAAAAATGGCAAGCAAGATTTCTTTCTTCTTTCTTTTCTTTTTCTCTTATATTACTTTAAGAGAGTTTTGAAGAGAGAAAGAATACTATGTAATTAGAAGGGCTATTGCCCTATACAGAAATGCTAAAATTTTTGCTGTACTAATTTCTCTTTAGGAACCATACCAAAATTCAAGCAGAAGTGGAAGAATGCCTGTTACCACAGTTATAATATACTGAAAACACAATCACCATGCTTCGCCAGTGCTTTAGAGCAGTGATGCTCCACCTGTATGTAGGTCATGACCCCCAAAAGACCATCGGAAACCACAGATATTTATGATTCATAACTATAACAAAATTACAGTTATGAAGCAGCAATGGAAATAATTTTATGGCCGGGGGTCACCACAACATGAGGAATTGTATTAAAGGGTCAGTTGAGAACCAATGCTATAGAGGGAATAGGATTATATCAATACATAATTTAATCTTTTTATATACTTTTGATCCATCAAAGATTTTATTTAAAACAATGGAAGAGGCAAATCACTGCAAAGCTGAACGCTGGCACCAATACCAAGTCAATGGAAGACCTTCCCTGGTGATCTACCTGTGTGCCCACTGCCCCACCCTGCCCGGGCCCCATTCACACTGGGCCTAGCCTGCCTCTGATCTAGTCTCTTGCAAAATGGGCTGCAATGCTGCTAACTTTAAAAACCAATCAAAGTATTAAAATAAAAGAGACATCCTCTCCCTTATTTGGCAGGAAAACCGGAACCCAAATGTTCCAAGCCTCCCTCAAGAACAAGCAATTATAAGGTGCACAAAGGCAATGGCTTCGAAACAACACGCTAATCCTAATATTAGTACCTTGGAAAAGGAAAACTGCCAAGATGCTGGAATAATGCCCAGTTCTCCGTCTTACCTACAGCAATAAAACTGTCCTATAAATGTGAACAAGACAGTTAGGATACATTTTGGAGTGAGGTTATTGGCACTTTTTCCCCCACCCCTCCATTCCCTAGGAGAACAAGCCTGACCTATGGAGGCAAAACACAGCAGATGGTAACCCAGCCCGCTACCAAGAGCACTTAGTCAATCCAAATAATTCACATAAAAATGAGGCAAGATGTTCAATGATTTATGGCCTCGATTTCACTAGATAATTAAAGAATCTGACTCGTCCAGAGAATCACCTTTTTATTGTCAGATGCTGGGTAGCGAAAGTGTGTCAACACAAAACGTTATTTTATGACTATTAACAATAAAATAATTACTAGGTACTTATTAATAACGTAATTGATATTATTATAGCAAACACGTGTGCCAGGCACTCTAGTTTGTAATTTATAGCTGATGATTTATTTATTCCTTATTGCAGTTCTATGGAACTATTATGCTACTGCATGGATCAGGAAACTGAGACCACCTCACCACATGAAAGGAAGGGAGGGAGGGAGGGAGGGAGGGAGGGAGGAAGAATAACCCAGAGGACGAATCTAGAAAGGAAATTTAGAGCGGTTTCTAGATTCTGCAATTGCACGGGAGTGGGTTTAACTTAATGCTTCTGGCAAAAATTGTTTTAAAAATGGAATTCATTTATATGAGAAGATCGCAAGACCAGGATCCTCAGGCCTGCAGTCCTGAGCCTTTGATTTCCTGTCCCCTGTGTAGCCTGATGGAGACATCTCTCCGAGGAGCGACAGCCTCACCTGTGGATGGCAGGGTGCGATGGACGCTGGGCATTTTGTGCCGTTTCACATTCCAATCTCGGTCTCACTTGGTGACCACACCACAAAGCCCAAGCAGGAAAAGCCGAACAGCAGCCATTTCTCACTGGCTGCGTGATCGTCCCTCCACAGGACTCTGAAACTACACTTCCTCTCTGTACAGGGACAATTAGATGACATTCTAGTAGCAGAACCGTGACAAACTCGAAGACCTGATAGGGCTGCTTACCAAATTCCCAGGTAGACTCATGCTTGGAAATAAATAAAAAAACAAAAATATTCAGAAATCTTCTGAGTCTAAAACTGTATTTTCTTTGTGCAAGATGAGGTCATATGTCCAGTAGAAAGACACGTGCTTTGATAGTTAAATGTCTCTACACTGCCCACACTGGTAGCAAAAAGACCCTTCCAGCAGTAAGCACGCACTCGCCCATTCCCACACGGTATTCTAATCACCGTTTGCCTTCCCCACTAGCAACATACATCTCCTTTGCAGTTTAGCTGTGTGAATGTTCATAGCCAAAGGCGCATGTGCAGTAAAACAGGCAAAGGCCTGTGTCCATGCGCAGCCGCAGCCGCAAAGGTGACGGCGGACTCTAACCTAGACAGATGTCACGTGAACACCAA
Organism: Dicrostonyx torquatus; assembly: GCA_028555095.1. NCBI lineage: Eukaryota > Metazoa > Chordata > Mammalia > Rodentia > Cricetidae > Dicrostonyx > Dicrostonyx torquatus. The sequence goes on from JAQHUG010000004.1 coordinate 20,570,509, forward strand.
CGTCGGGGAGACTGCAGGGCTCAACTGTTAGGGTTGCTTCACTCAGTTTCTCCAGTTACCTGAAAAGAGTAATAGTGAGCTCCAGTGAAATGGAGAATCCACATGGGACATGAGCGCCGTTACCCCGGGGAGGAAGTGCTGGTGCCAGTGCGTTTCCTATAAGCCTCCTCTTCCAGTTGATGCTCACTGGAGCAAATAACGGAGGCAATGCACTGCCTACTGATCAATGAGCCAGCGACAACGAGAAGAGCTGGCACAGGGATGGTACCTCCACAAGCACAACATACCCCAACCTCCTCGCAGCCCTCCACACAAACGCCTACAGAGCCCTCTTCCCTTCCGTGAACAACTGCAAAGCCGATGCTATTCCATTGCTATTCCGACTAAAATGAAGCTGGAGGCCCCTTTAGAAAACTTCACTGCTCTACAAAATTGTGCAGCGCATCTTCTGAGACCACTCACTGTCACTTCTGTCAAAGCAGATTGCCACTGTGACCCTTCCTGCCAAGACAGTTCTCCAGCTACACTTCTGAGAAAGGGATTTGAGGGTCAGTGCTTTTATAGCTATCGAATGCAATTATTTCCAGAGAAAACTAAGAATGGGGGCTGGGCGTGTTCAGTTGGCAGAGGGCTTGCCTAGCATGGACAAAGCCCTGTGTTCGACTCTCAGCAAAACACAAGCCATGCGCCGTGGTGAACACTTAACAAACCTAGGACTCAGAAAGTGAAGGCAGAAGGACCAGTAGAAGCAAAAGATTATCCTCAGCTTCATAACAAGTTCAGGGTCACCTTGAGCAACATGAGACACTGTCTCAAAAATAAATAGACATTAAATAAAATCTCAAAAACCTAAGAGTGTGCTTACGTTCTTCTGCTCTGCCTTTGACTACACCAAGAATTCTTGCTGAATTGTTACTATGAGCCAAACACTATTCTCAAGACTGTCGATGTATTAACTCATTTAATTCCCAGAGACAAATGAAGTAGGTGCTTATATTAAATCATTTCTTAGAGGGATCAAGTAACTGTGTTATTATTCCAAGCTATAGAGAAAGGGGACAGAATGCAAATATAAAATCAGAGGGCTTTATATTTCCACCATGGAAAGCCCACCCTTCTGAGTTCACAGTTGCTCTCTGATTAGAAAATTCTAGAAATCTAGACTGCAAACACTGTGCCTATGTTTGTCCTTTCTTTCCTGGGATCACTGCCTAACAAACTGCAAATATCAAACAAAACCACAAGACAGACTAGGTGCTGCTGGGTGTCTCCATCTCACGGTCCCTCCGAAGAAACGCGCTGCCTTTCCAGAATCATGGGCTGACTCTGAGAAATCTAAAGAAAACTAAAATTGTACTTTGATGAACTGTTCAACAGATTATCTGCAGCAATCATGAGAGCACATCTCTCTTAAGTCACAGGATGGCTCCGTACTGTGATCTAAACTTACTGTTTTTAAACAGAAAAGACACTTCCATTTCTCTTGAGTTTAAAAACTTATTGCTCGTTGAGTAATCCACATCAGAAATCAGATTAATTGGAAATATAAAAATACCTATGTGTGCCTAATTTGTATAAACACTCAGGAAACACTACTGTCAACTTACTATTCCCAAGAACTGAGGATTTCCTGTAGCAAAGATTGGCGTACAGTGGGTTTGTGACTAATAATGCTGCGAGACTAGGATATTAAAGCCTGCACCATTATCTGTGTTGTTCTCTTCCTGCTAAAACTATATTCACATATGTACAAACAACTACATACAAACAAGAGGCACAGAATAAAAACAAGCACATACAAGCACTATATGCTGGTGCCACATGGCGTTTTCAGCCTTAACACTATGTAGAAAGCCATGCTCGAGATACATGATGCCTCCCCATAAGACTACATGCAGAAAAAGCCGTGGGAGTTGGAGACCAAAGTGAGTTCTTAGTGAAAGCAGGATGGTAAAGGATCCGATCCCCGCTTGAAAATATATTTATTTTTACTTTATGTGCCTGGTCGTTTTCCTTGCATGTATATCTGTGAACCTCGTGCACGCTGCTACCTACAGAGGCTAGAAGAGGGTGTGAAATCCTCTGGAATGGGAGGTACCGATGGTTGTGAGCCACCATGTGGGTGGTAAGAATTGAAGCTGGGCACCGGGCGGTGGTGGCGCACGCCTTTAATCCCAGCACTCGGGAGGCAGAGGCAGGCGGATCTCTGTGAGTTCGAGGCCAGCCTGGTCTACAAGAGCTAGTTCCAGGACAGGCTCCCAAAGCCACAGAGAAACCCTGTCTCGAAAAACCAAAAAAAAAAAAAGAATTGAAGCTGGGTCCTGTGGAAAAGCAGCCACTGCTCTAAAGTGCTGAGCCATCTCTCCAGCCCTATGAGACAATCAAAGATGGAACCTCTTCTAGTCACTGATAGCTATCTGGAGCAAGTTCCTTAAATCGTAGCCCATTTATAGGGGGAAGAATCTGGGCTACCTCTAAGTCAATAGCATTCCTTAAAATCTTGAATCAAAAGTCTTTAGACCCTTAAATAATCTCAAAAACTAACTCCCTGGGGAATCCCATTAATCCAGACATGGGGGGGAGGGGGGGAGGGTTCTGAGTCAAAAATAAAAGGAAAGGAAGGAGAGGAGAGAATCAGAGGAACTTCAACCATTAGGACTCTGGCCAGGGAAATTCCTCTGATAGTCAGTCCTGAAGGAAACATTTGAAGGGTTGGAATAATAACTTTCTTTGGAAATCAGCACACGTGAAAATGGCTGGCAAACATTAGCTAATGCAATACTCTTAAACGTCTCCTGGAAATGATAGAAATCCCAGAGATTTTCATGAGCACCAACCAGCCTCCAGATCCCACACAATTTTCCTCTGTCATGTGTGTCTTCTTCAGATTTATCCTGAACCCAGCCAAGTCTCCCCTGGGGTTGGATATAACAGTATCCAATGAATAACGATGACAGCCACATCTAACTCAAGGGTCAAGGGTACGTATTCATCTCCTAAAACTTCAGATAGATCCTCTGGTCTGGCCCATAGACTGAGTCACACTAGTAGGCTAAGGAAGGTTCCCATGCAGATAGTGCCGAAGATGATAACACTAAGTGTTTTGATAGATGGGTGGTTTCAGAGGGGAGGGTCGGGGAGGGGAAGAACTTCAAGAAACAGAAGCGTCTACGGTAATCCTCATTAGCTTCTCACATAGATATGTGCAACTCGACAGGGAAAAAAAAGAATTTTCTCTCTGAAGTTTAAGGATCAAGCCCAGGTCATCATGCAAATGAGACATACTTCCTATGTGTGGCCCTTCCAGAAAACTGGGTAACTAAATATATATATAAACATTCCTCGCACCAAAACTTCTAACCATACACTCTGATCCAGAAGCCAAAGTGAGACTCCATGCAAACATGCACTAGTCTGACTTCTAAGGACTCAGAAGTTGACAGATCAAACGTTTTGATAGACTAGGCTTCCAAAAAAAAAAAAAAAGTTCCCTAAATATTTGCTTCCACTGCCCCCTTCCAGAAGAACAGGAAGTGATAAATTCCTGCATTATATGCGGCGATGACACTGGTAAAATACATCTTTGTGAACGTGCAGTTGTTGGATTAGGGTTTCCCTGGACAGCAGTGGTTCTTGACCTTCCTAATACTGTGACCCTTTAATACAGTTGAGCATGCTGTGCTGACTCCAACCATAAAATCATCGCATTGCTACTTCGTAACTGTAATTTTGCTACTGTTATGAATTGTAGTGTAAACATCTGATGTGCAGGCTATCTGATATGTGACCCCAAAGGGGTCATGACCCACAGATGGAGAACCACTGCTCTAAAGGGACTTTCTTCTAAGACGTCTTCCTTGCGGCTCTTCCCCACCTCACGGAACCCAAAGAGCCCTGATGATGATGATGCTGGGAGATCTTTCATTTGTTTGTATACATCAGACAAGAGAAGGGGAAATGATACTGGCTGTGTGTTTATGAGCTGCATTCGAAATGTGAACAATGGCAGACCTTTACGGAAACAAAAATAAAATATGAGTCAACAAGATCTTTGCCAAACAGAGGTCTCAGGACAGCCGTTGTTGAGCCTTCTGGGAATCCCACTCCAGTAAGCAGGATAAAAGCAGGACATGCTTCATTTCCTTCAGCCGCTCCCCAGGCCTCTCTTGGAGATGTTTGTACATTTCCTTCCTCCTCGCGTTGGGCTGGGCTGGCAAACTGTCGTCATTTCTTTGGGGTAATAATATCCTGTTGATGTCTGGGTAGGTCTGTTTTGAGTGTTTCTTCCACAAAACACATATACTTTTAATATTACATTTTTACTTCAGGGTAGTAAATTATTTTTCAACATATTTGAGCACGGTTCAGTAATGTATGATTGGAAGCAAGGAAGGGCAGGAAAGTTTAATAAAATGTTGGGTTTATTTTTGGATTTACAACCCAGATTTGGTAATAAAGCAACTCTAATAGGGAAAAAAAAGAAAGCATTCTCTGCTATTCCAACGGCTGGAAATATTTACCTACACTATTTTAATAATGTAAATATATTCCTTCTTCTTAATGTTGGAGCTTGGAAATTTCATACACAAAAGGAGCTTCTCATCAAAATACTGACTTATGAAACTGATTTCACTGGATAGACAAAAAACATGAAGTGCTTTTGGAATGGAGCTCTGAATTCATTCCATAAATGGTTCCAAACACCATGAATTCAGTCAAATATATTAAATGATTAAGAATTTATATATCAAAATCAACTGTTTTTCCAAAACTTAAAAAAATATCTGGACCTGAAAGTGTACTTCTTAAAGAAAGAATTTGAATTAACCCCTGCCAGAGTCACATTTCTCAATGAAATTAAGGGTCATAAAGAGAGAAAACTACACAAAGAAACGTTCAGAAAAACAAAAGAATAGACTGGACCTCGCACTTCAGCAGACATTATTGTCCTTGAGACAACCCTGGATTATTTGTGGAATATTAAAAATAATGGGCCATTGCTGCACGGCACTTAGAATCTTTTTCATGAAAAATGCTCAATGTTACTAATAACTCAGATTTTGAAAGAACACAAATCTTATGTTATTTTTGACATTTAGTAAGATTAACCGATATACAAATTGGTACCATTTTCTCGATAACCATTTGGCAAAAGCCTGGAACCTACTAAGTCCCTAGTAAGCTAAACTACCCTAGTAGACAACTACCCTAGTAGCATTCCCTAGTAAACTACCCTAGTAGCATTCCCTAGTAAACTACCCTAGTAGCATTCTTGCAAGTGCTACGAAGTCATTATGCACACAATACACAGACGGTAAATTCATTAGCTATCAGAAAACTGAAAACATGACAGAAAACCTATCCGACAGAATATGCCATCTTTAAACATAGACTTTGAAAAGCATAGACAGTCTTTACACATTGCCCTTTTACACTGTTAAAAATAATATGCATATTTCATATCCAGGTTTTACTAGGACTAGAATCTACAAATTATCAAAAGGTTTTTAAAAAAATTTCCCACATGAATCAAGTAAAAAAACCAAAGAGTCACAGAATCAGTTTCCATGTAGCTTTGTACTGCTTCAACAATATAGGAACTAGTTCTATGATTCTTTTTACATTGTACATGTCTGAAATTTTTTTCAAAAAAAACCACAACCACAAAAAAGAATTAAAGGCAAAGGGAAAACACAGTGTAGAAAGAGTCAGACAACGGTTTCCCTGAAAGTTCAAAGATGAGAACAAAGGAAGAGACTGGGGATAGCTGGCAAGAAGGCCCCTCATCAACTCAACCCTGGAGTAGAGCCCTAGAGGGTAGCCTCAGCCCTAGAGGGTAGCCTCACCCTTAGAGGGTAGCCTCAGCCCTAGAGGATAGCCTCACCCCTACAGGGTAGCCTCACCCCTACAGGGTAGCCTCACTCCTAGAGGGTAGCCTCATTCCTAGAGGGTAGCCTCACCCTTAGAGGGTAGCCTCAGCCCTAGAGGGTAGCCTCACCCTTAGAGGGTAGCCTCATCCCTAGAGGGTAGCCTCAGCCTTAGAGGGTAGCCTCACCCCTACAGGGTAGCCTCATCCCTAGAGGGTAGCCTCAGCCCTAGAGGGTAGCCTCAGCCCTAGAGGGTAGCCTCAGCTCTTCCGAAAGCTCACCAACCAGGTGATGCTGAGGAAAGCCACCAGGCCTTGAACATCAGGCAACAGACAACAGCAGGAAACTCTGGGAGCTACGCCCAGTTTCGTCTCCTGAGAGATGTGAAAGGGGATCACCTTCCAGAATTCACTCTCAGGTAGCAAGTCCCCTGAGCCTAACATTTCTTGCACACCGGCTTTCACCTAGCGTGAAGAGAATCGGGCACCATCACTGACAATTACAGCCTTCTCGCGCACACTTGTTCACTGAAGTCAAACTCCTAGTACAGCCCAGTGCTTCCTGGGTAATTCTGACTTCACTGTCTCCTAAGACTAAATCCCTCTGGGACCAAGGTCTGATGAAAAACACAAAACAAAGACTTTATTTTTAAGATACTAAACTCATTCCTGAACCTTCACAAACCACCCCCATATAAAAATCTCATATTGCAACACTCTGGACACCAGCATCTATGGGGATGAGTCAGAGCACAGATCTCCTAACTAATATATCTATTTTTGAAAGAGTTTTTAAAAAGCTTACTGCTTCTCCTAATTTTTCCATAAATATCTAACTACTCTCAAAGGTATCATTTAGGCTGCACATATATCCCCAGTTCGTTGACAAAGGAAAAGTGCAATTACCTTAAATGGCTACAAGATATGATTTTGCCTTTTCTTATAAAAATTAAAAAATTAAAATGAACTAACAAATAAATAAATATGAAGCTCTCCATGAAGTAACATTTCAGAACACAAATAGCAACGTCTTGACATTTCAAGTCACATTCACAGAACTTGACAACTCTCCTCTGTCTCTACAGAATGAATCCTGAGACTTTTGTTCTCTTTGAAGATGCGGGTGCATGGAAGGTTGATGCTAGCCAGCCCTGTTACTGATAGCGCCTCTTAATGCTAATTGAGTTAGCATAAACATATACATCCCTGCCTGGCCTTTCCTCCCTATCTAAGACTAAAGCAGAATCTGCAAAGATAAGTCAGATCTACATTTTTTTTGTTTGCTTTGCATGAAAATTGCTTTACACAGATAAGCTCTTGATATGTATTCTGCTTCCGAAAGATCAAAGATCATTCTTCAAACACCAGGTTTCTCTCCCCTATCTTCCATCTCTCCTCAGATTTCTCCTGCATCTTTACCCAGCTGTTAATGTTCTCTGAATACTCTTAACTTAATGAAGAATGATATTCTTCAAAATGATCTTGATAGTTTCCTAAGGGCGAAATGGTACCAAGCATCATGGTCCACATGTCTGCTTCCTAAAAGAGTCAGTAACCAAACATGTATTTGGAAATACCAGGCAAGTATGAATAAAAAAAAAAAAAACAAAACCAAACACGTGTATATTATTCATCCACGCCACAGGATGACCACATCAACTGCCCTACTGAACAGTAACCACAGCCAAAGGAATGACCTGAAAATTAAACAAGTCAAAGTAGACCACGGGGATAACTGAACCAAATAAAACATTCAGCATAAGACTTTAAAGGAAATGCTTCATCTCAGAACTGCTTCTTAGAAGTCCAATGCCATCAAGGTGAGTTCTGACTAGGGAACATTAGATTTTTTTTTTAAGGTTTTTAGTACGCTAAAGAAAATGGAAAGAGAAATAAAAATGTGACTTTATAAAATACATATGGTATAAAAACTGCTAATACACAAACCCATTTGTTTGCCTGATTTGATTTGTTTTCATATATACTATCTACTGATTGCTGTAATTTTATATAGTTCATATATTAACATATGATAATATACAATGTATGGTTCATTACTATATGTCCATATACAGTTATTGAGTATTAATTCTGCACCTCCCAATAAAAGACTACACTTTCTTAAGAATGAAAATAACCTCAGCAAGATTAAGAAAATGACACAAATTCAGAATAAAAAATATTTTGGTAACTGTGAATAGTCATCTCTCGTTGGATCCTGTGCCACCAACACTGAAAAATAGAAAAAAAGACAAGAAAAAAAGGATCTGCGAGAGGGCTCCTCAGATAAAGACATTCGCCGTGCAAGCCTGCCTGGTGACCTGAGTGTGATCTCCAGAATCTACTTTGGAAAAAGAGAACCAACTCCAAAACGTTGTTCTCTGAACTCTACACACACAGCATGACAAGTGCCGCACACTATAATAATAAACAAGTTTAAAAGAATGGCAAAAAAAAAAATCAAAACCTTCTAAGTACCTAAGAAAAAGAATCAAGTAGATAAAAGAGAAAAGGGATGAAGAGTCTCGGGTGGGGCCTGAGAACATGATGTAAAACTCATGAAAAGAAACTGACTCACCAAACTGTGCCCATCAGAGTCAGTTAGGAAGCGTGCACTCAACATTTACTGTGTTTCTAGGCACAGAGTCAAGCATAGCAGCATGGCTGGACAGCAGCTCTGAAGCCAGATCCTACAGGTCAGCCAGGAAGACTGGCTCCTCAACTGGGGAAAGATAAACTAGAGAGGCAGTTTACCTCATCTCCACAGCTTAAAAATTGCTCCAGAAGAGGCAGACCTTAACTGAGTTTCCAAAGTCTATAGGAGGATGTATAGCAAGAGTCCAAAAGGTCAAGCAGTGGAAAGGATCAAGCCAGCTCACCCTATCACTGGATGCTTTACTACGGAGTTTTGGGGGGATGTTACAGAAGTGAGCCAACATATAGTCCATTATCCAGAGCATGCAGCGGCCGCGAGCTCAGCTGGGCTTGTAGGGATCTTGGCCTCAAAATATGGACAGGGGTGGGAGAGACAGAATCTGCAAAAAGCCCTCTATAAGTGTTAGGATAGGAAACGTGTAGCCATATTTACATACTGAAGAGCTAGAAGAAAAGCCACTGGTAGTTCAGAAGGCAGAAGGATAACACCTGAAGGCAAAGAAACCTGTAGAGGTAGAAAGATAGCGATAGAACAGTCTAGCCAATCAGGCAAGTGGGTTTTACATGATAATTCCACAGAATGGTGCTGAAGGTAGTAGTGGTAGTCATGGTGGTGACAGTGGTAGTGATAGTGATGGTGGTGATGATGGTGATGATGGTGGTGATAGTGATGGTGGTAGTGGTGCTAGTGGTGAATCTTGCGGTACACTGTTAGAAGGTCTTGTTGCAGATCACAACCTCTTCACTCATGCTTCTGGAAATATTAAACCATCATGACACTGGACATGGCCACGTGACTCTGGCCAATAGGCCATCATCAAAAAAATTGTGCAATGGTTAATACTGATGAGCAACTTGACAGGGCATAGAATAACCTAACAAAAGAGCCCCTGGGCATGCCTGCTAGGCACTGAGTTGACTAGATTGCCTGAAGTGGAAAGACACCCGTTAAGTATGAAAATCACTATTCTATGTACTGGGGACCTGGACTGACTAGAAACAAGAAAGTAAACGAAGTGTGGGTATTCCTCTCTCTGCTTGTCAACTGCAGACGCAATGTGATCAGATGCCTTCCACTGCCATGGGGGACTAACTTCAAAGTGGGAGCCAAAAGAAGTTGTTCTCAGGGTTTTTTGTTTGTTTTTGTTTGTTTGTTTGGTCATGGAAACAAGAGAAACAACTGCTACAGGAACAGTAGTTTAAGAGGCGTGTGCTGGCTGGATCCTGCTCCTTTGGTTCTGCTGGATCCTGGATCAGTGATATAGGGAAATCCAAAGTTGCCTCTGAGGGTGAGGCCAAAAGCAAGCCAAACGGGTGGCCACCGAGACCAGCCATCCGCAGCCCCCGCCATGGGACTGTGCTTGCATGCGTCAGGAGCTGCCAGCGAAGGAAACATTAAGTTCGGCTCAGTCCAAACTGAATAAGTGAAATGACCACCATGGTAAGATGCTCAGCTCAGTTTTCAAAGTGCTTCCCATGAAATAGCAGATAACTAATAGAACCTAAGGAAATCCATGAGGACGTCAAATGCACAACAGTAACTGGGGTCCAGGCAAATTATTCCATGGGTTTTCGCCAGAGAAAAAAATAAAATGCCTTTAAGTGCGATGAGAAATCTGAGAAACCAGAGGTCAGTGTCAGACATCTTCCACAATGGTCAATGGGCTCCCACTATTCTGGTGATGTGGAGGTCTGAGGACCTCTGTGGTATTCTGTCCCGTTTGTTTGGGTTGCAGGAACTGACCTCACATCATCAGGTTCATGCAATAAATACTTTGTTCAGCTAAGCCATCTCGCTGGCCTTGATATCTTGAGACAGAGTCCCTGGCTGGGCCTGGAACTCACCAATAGGCTAGACTGGCTGGCCAACAAACTCCAGGGACCCCCGCTCCGCCCCTTTCCAGTGGTGAGATTACAAGCACGTGCCACAATGCTCCACAGCTTAATCTGGTTTCTGGGAACCAAGCTCAGGTCCTCAGCAAACAGTCTGCCTGCTGAGCCATCTCCCTGGCACAGGACACACCCACTTTTGATTGCATACATGAAATAGAGACACATGGATGCATCAGACAAGAACATCGATTCCAATCAAGTAAATATTCAGGCCCCTCCAGGCTAATACTTTTATAATCTCTCTTGTTTGTCATTGGATTTAGTTTGCCAAGACCGAGGACCAGAGAGTAACAAGTACTGCAATAAATAATCATTATATAGATTTTCAGACACCCATTATTCTCAACATGGTGTTTGGCACAAGGTAACTTTTTAACACAAAGTGGTTACACGAACTAATGAGTCACCACTGGGTAAGGACCGACTGAAATAATTTAAAGGCTTGCCCTAAGACTGAAGTCTTCAGAGGCACCGTGCCCGAAAGCTCAAATGACCTAGAAGTGAATGAAGTTTATCTTTCCCACATTCCCTATAAAATATGATCTGCCCTTGTTACAGAAAATGCTGGCCATAGAGCAACTGCCAGTTAGCTAGGTAGAGCCAAATACCACAAACTTTGCTCTGTAAAACTTCGCTTCCTAACATCTCAAACACAAACATTTCAAAGGCTGTTGTAAGCAGCTGTCAAACTCTATCAAAAGCTACTGAAAAGTCCACAGTAGAGCATACATGAAAAAGAAAAAGGCTGAATTATCAAAGATGCAGGAAAAACAAAAATAAATGAAGACAAGTTGAAGTTGAGCAACGTAAGCAACGACTGTCATTGGAGAATATGCACTGTGGGGGAAGTCTGTATTTGCAAAGGGCAAGAAAGCAAAACCAATGCACGGATGCAGTGAGTAAAACGGTATTCAATTCCTTTTCATGATTTGGCAGAATTGTTTTTGATTGTTCACTCATTGAATTGAGGCATGAATAATATACGGAAGTAATATTATGGAGGGACTGACAAAAACCACAATCTGATGTGATAGGAAAGACAGCGCCGCACAACAACGATTCACCTTTTTTGATGCAAATCTGAAGATGCAAAATCTGAAAGAGGAGAAGGCAACAGGGCAGGGACCTTAGAAGCTGGAGATCTGCTCTGTGTGTCTTCCCAGTTGCAGGGCACTCCCGAGGCACTCTGAAAGCCACGCCCTTCGCCTTTATTATTGCACATTCACACAGTCTCCAGCACGTCACACACAAGTAAACATCAGCTTTCACCTCACCACGATACTTACTGGAGTTCTTTAATCATTTCTAGAATACAGTGGGTAAAAAGGTGGCAGGGACAACACAGGAGCCATGAGAGTAAAGGCAAGAGGACAGGACAGCAACCTGAATCTACAGGAGAATGAGCATAGGATACAGTGCTGAGACACAGGGGTACCCACTGTCTCATCAGCACCACTTTCACACGAAGGATGTGAAACGCTCTCTCCTTGGGCAAGTTTGAGAACCATAAAAAAAAAGGATTCACAGCTTTTTTAAAAATGCCCTTCCAAATTTCTCACATGGAGCCTGGACAAGTCACTATAAAATGGTCTCTGTCACATACGCTTGATTTGTGTGCTGAATTTTGATACACCAGGGCCTTCCGTTCTTACCAAATCATCCTGCCAAATGTAATTACATATGCTTAGTCTACAAATCATTTGCAATAGTCTCCACTGGTGCCGTAAGAACCTAGGAAGACCCAAGACTCAAAGCTGTGTCATTTCTTAAGTACAAAGGCGAGTTCTCAAAAACCCTCTGTCTGATATAAGGCACTAACTAAAGGTATCGAATGCTTCACAAATCCAAGAAATAATCTCATTTTTCACTGTACACTCTAGAAATGAATTAAAAGTCCAGATAGGTATTATAGAATTTTTTATTCTTCCATTTTTTATGCATAGAGATGCACGCGCACACACACACACACACACACACAGAGAGAGAGAGAGAGAGAGAGAGAGAGAGAGAGAGAGAGAGAGAGAGAGAGCACTCAAAAATACCCCACCTGGGAGCAGTCTTATAAATCAATAAGGAAAGACTATTAAAGCCACCTAAAGTGAGTTTTTATTTCCATCAGAGAATAGTAATTTTCCCAGAGATTCTCCATACAGTGTAAAGAAAAGTATATCCTAGGATTGTCTCCAGGGATCAATTGATCCTTCAAACCCTGACCTTCACAAGACCAAATCATTAACAGTTATCTACTCGGCCCCACAGCGATGAAGCGCTGCAGCATAGAGCTTCCCCAGGAACACACTGACTCACTTAAATAAAAAGCAATATGTTTCACTTCTGCAGCTATATAAATATAGATATGTATATATAAAAACAAGCATCATCCCACATCCACATATATATGGCATGTGCACATGGGAGGATCGATGATGTTTATAGATATCTATATGTATTTATATAGAGATATACATAGGCTCCCAGGCAAAATGTTCGTTGTTTTTAAATTCTCTGATTTTTGTTGGTAACAGTTATTTCTCGTTAACACATAGTAAATATGAGACTATCACATTATGGAAACCATGCAAAGCTGATCAAGTTACATTTCTTTCCCTGAGAAACATTTTCTGTGGCTTTACAAATGAAGATGACTTTTGAATGGGAACACGGGGCCTTGTTTATAAGCCAAGGGCACACAACATGATCGCATAGGACACGTCGTGGGTAGGTACGTGGGGCACACCAGGGAAAAGCATGCCACGTGCAGGGCACAAATCATGATGCAACGTTCTGATATTCCCACCACCAGCTAGCTACCACATACCCAGGAAGCGATGTGACTGTGCCACCCCTTGCCCCTTCCACCACACAGGTCCCTGGCATGTGTTACACGCTTTCCTTCATAACTCGGGGTCTAATTATCCAGTTTAAGAAATATCTGGGGCTTGGTCTCTTTCTCCTCCTCAAATTTCTTCTTTGGCTTCCACACTATATTTTAGACACAGGGCAGAAACTTGTGCAAACCTGTGGGTCCACATTGTCCCTTACTAGGAGTTCTGGAATCTACTCTATCTGGAAAGACTCAAACAGCTGGTTTCACCATTTTCCCCATGAAACAAAAATAAATGGAATTACCATTTCCTAACAATAGATTATAACGTCATGCAAGAGTTATGACAAATAAGATCCAAGGAAGAGAGGGGTATTTTTAGCATGGAAATAACCTTCTTAAAACAGCTACCGTAATAAGAAAATAATGAACTTAGCTCATTACATTGGGCGCACGTTATCTAGATGTTATCTTCTAGCTCCCAGTACAGAGTGACACTTGGATTTTCATTTTGTGCTCTACAATGACCTCAAATATAGATGTCAATAAACCTCTTCGCTCTTTTGCCACATCAAAAGCAAACCGTATACATTAAATCAAATTCCATAGCATAGACTCCCCTTCTCCCCTACCTTGTCCTCCATAAGGACCGGCTGAACCACTGCTCGGCCTCATTTCGCCTTTGCAGTACCCAGGCTGCATGTTTATGGACTATGTTCTGGTACCTTTTGTGAGGCCACGCTCCACTGTCTTAAGAGATGCAGGCTATTTGAACAACACTTTTACCCTCAAGAAAGTATGACATAAACAGCAACTAGAGGATGTAATTAAGTTTTTGATAAACATCTATACAGAGATCTGTCTTAGGCCTAAAAGCATCAAATTTTTGCCTTCCTTCTAAAGTATTGTTTTTAAGAGAATTTCTAGAAAGTAGCTCTGGGAAGGCTTCTGCCCTCCTGATCGAGTATGGGTGAACATGAAGCATGTTGTAGTTTTGTGGGGTTGACCTTCAGAAGCAGTATCCCTGAGCAAAGAGAGGAAAATAGATACAGTGCCCTGGGCTGAAGAGGCAAAGGCACATGGCTGGGGTTTGCAGCCTAAGCTGAGGAGGAAAACGGTAGCAGGCAGGCTTTGGAGAAGGCTCTCCTGGAGGCTGAATCTAGGAAAGGCTGTGGAAAAAACCAGAAAACTGCCAAAACACTGAGGAGAGCAACAGCCTTGACCAGCTCCTGCTTCTTCCTTTAATCTGAACTCTCTCCAGCGCCTCCTACTGACAAAGGCTCACAAGGAGGTTAACAGGAAAAGAATAAATAAATTCTATCCCTCCCCCCTTGTCTCTGTCTCTCTAGATCTCTCTATCAATGGCTCTGTATCTGCCTCTGTCTCTCTATATATCGCCCCCCCCCCCGTGCAACACTCACATTTCCCACAACATAGAAAACACAATGGCCAGGTTTGGAGCTTGCTAAAACTCTTATGGGGGGCTGGAGGGGCTGGAGGGGCTGGAGGAAGGCCTACACAAGAAAATACTGGGGTATATGCTATGATTCAGAGGGAAACTAAAGATTCAGAAAGCCATTTCCATCTCAGAAAAAAATAAAAGTAGATTCTGGGAAACATCACATTTGACAGATAGACAAGATAAATATCTCCACAAAACTGGTGCCAAGAAAAAAGCTTGAGAGAGATATATAAAGGTAGATGGATTTAAAATATGCAAAACCTAAAATTTTTCTTAACTGTTATTAAACCTTCACTGCACTGTAGCAAATACATCAGTGATAAAATAAAGCTCTTTTAATGCAAAGGGGAAAGTCAGGATAGTAAGAGGAAGCTAACCCAAAAATATGATCCAACACAAACACAGCCATTCACACAGCTGGGAAGGATGGCACAGGTCTTTAATCCCAACATTTGGGAGGCAGAGGCAGGCGGATCTCTGTGAATTCATGGCCAACCTGGGCTACAGAGCAAATTCCAGAACAGCCAAGGGTGTTACACAGAAAACCTGTCTTAAAATAAAATTGAAAGAAAAAAATGGCAAGAGTATTAATCTGTGAAAATGTTAAACATAATCTTCTACGCCTAAAAACGACAGTTAAGTGAAAACCTAAGAATCTTTGAATGAATTTAAATGTAAAGAATAACTCTCATTTTTGTCTATTAAAATATGGAAATAAATCTTATTTTAAATACCCCTGCCAATGTCTGAAAATCACCTATCAACACACATACACACAGAGTGTAAAAGGACACAGTGCCAGCCTTTTGCTCCCCATGTTGGAGAAAAGCGAAGCCATGAAGAATTGTAAAGACAATGGGAGCTGGAAATTTAAATAAGTTGAAATTAGCTGTTTTCTTATTTCCTAAATTAAAACTCCAAAAGTGACCGTTCAAAGAGGTGCCATACACCAGTAAAACATGCAGGGAGCAGCTCAGCTGAGAATGTAAAATAAATTCATAACCTGGGAGGTGCAGAATAAAATAATTAAACTCAATTCAGGACTAGAGACTGCTAGAAAATACACAAAAAAATTGTTTTTAAAAATTAATAGGAAACAAGAAAACTATAATAGCTAAGTAACTTTGAAGTAAATATATATAGATAGATAGGTCTTAATTTTCAAAGAAAATATAAAAATAAATGTTACATGACAACATAGTTACCTTGAGTTGCCTAAATTTGCATGTATATTTTGTTTTCTGTGTGTTCATGTGCTTCTGCATGTACAAAGGGTAGATTATATGTGTGTGCTTATGCGGCAGCTAACTACTGAGTGAGAGTTTTTGGTTTCATAATTTGCAATTTTAGTGTTTGTGAAGTGCTAACAACAGACAGGCATCTCCTTTGCAAACACTCTTGTTTTTTAATAACAGCCCAAAACCTGAAAGGAAAGCATTCTTCTCTGAGAGTCACACCAGACAAAAACCAAACTTCAATTCACAAGCATTTAAAATGGCAAATGTCATCGACACTCAACACGGTAGGGATATAATTAAAGGTCAGTTGCCTTTGTTAACCTATCTAAACATCTCCACTTAAACACCCACCAAAGTCTGAAAGAAACGGAAACCTTCATTCTAACCTTCACATTTGGTCATCCTTGATGTTTACATAGAAAGGACCAAGCAGATCACTTTGCTGCCTCTACAACAGCACTCAAAGTGAATCTCCATACCACACTGGGTCAAGGAACGACAGTGTGGTTTTGTTTTGTTTTGTTTTTTGTAAAAGAGAACAGTGATATTTCCTGCTGAGTCATGTCTTCTTGGTCAAGAGTGCTTTCCTGCAAGTTTCCCACATAGATGAGTACTGTGTGTTACGTACGAAGCTTTATTGCAGTTTGTCCAGAATGCTCACACATACACGACCTGCTTTAAATTGTTGAAAACTATGCAGTAAGGGGAGTGAAGGGGAGAGCATCATACGCGAACACTCTACTAGCAGTAGTGTTTCAGACACTAGATGTGTTACTCATCCTTCGCAAGCAGTCTTCAACAGATCATTTCCCCAAACCACGCCCACAATGAAGACTTCTTATTGATTAGAGTGCATCTAATAAAACTGCATTCAAACACAAAGGCGGCCCCGTCCACCATGACAAAATAAAAATCAATGGACGCAGGAGGCTCACGGGAGGCACGCTCACCACCCCTTAGGCTAGACCCAGCTTGGCATTCACAGCCCCAGACCCCACTGAGGTGGTCATTTGGCAAGTCCAGGCCAGAGAGTAATTTCCCATCTGCTGTGCTGCTCTGAGGATCCCATTCAAGGACTAGTCTCTAAAAGTTTAAGAACAAAAAGTAGCCAGCGAACTGAACAATGGTCAATTATCTAATTAGCATTTCAAAAGGCAGTGATAAAAAGGAATAATACTCGGAGGCCCACAACTCAAATGAACAGCTGTGTGTGACAAGATCAGTTAATTAAGCTTCAGAACTTTCCAGTCCATCTCCCTTTACCTTCCTCACTTCCTTCTCTCCCTTCCCTTCTCTCCTTTCCCGATTGGAAGCATGTTTATGCATGCGTTTGTCTTTCTGCTGAATACCAGTCGCACGCTTCCTCCCATGCCTCTCTCCCATAACAGGCTCCAAAGCTACCTTTGACTATCAAATCTGATCTAAAAGCGCTGCTTACGTGTCTCCTTTGCCTTCTAATCTCTACCATGGTCACTCCAAATGAAGTAAGTTGACATGTTAATTCCCAATTTGAGGACTCAGTTGAGTGGCCATGCTTTCTACCTCAAGATCACCTTTAATCAATGAACTTTCAGGGGAAAAAAAGTAACATTTTAGCCATACTGGAGATATATCACACTGAAGACCAAAGGCCAAACAAAAAATTGCTGACCCTCGATTCTATTTTGTTCTTTTACTTGGAGACAAAATGAATTTGAGGGCCTTGTTCATGATAGAAGTCTGAGGCGTGTTCCCTCAATCTCCACATGAACCAGAAACCCATAATTAGCCCTATTCCACAGACCTAAAACCAAGGCATAATGAAGGCAAATAAGTCATGTAGAACTTGGTTTCAAAGCCAACTGTCTTCGGTACCAAAGCCAAGCACTCCCTGTGTAGTGCTATATTCCTGTCAAATGCATGATTTGAAAGACTGAAATGAGTTCTATTAACGGGGACTCCAAGTTCCATAACACTGGCCAAAAGCTTAGCCCAGTAGTAAATGTCAGGACTGGAAGGACTCTCTAGCTCCTCTTCGCCCTAAACTGCTGCTTCTTGTCTACATTAAAGCCTACTTCAATGTCACGTAGAACCAAAGAAATGAGGAAAAGGAGATGAGACATTGGTATTCACAATAATTATCTGAAGACCTATTTCCACAAATGTGCAGCAAAAGCCCCGGTGGACACCCGAGCCACAGGGATGTTGTAGGATGCTGGAGGATGCGGGAGGATGCCTGAGATGCATCTGCACTTTCACATCTGTGAAATCTGGCAGATTTTAGTCTGACAGTAAATATCATCAAGTTACACATTTTTAGCTTTCTTCTTTCTTTGGGTTTCCAAAGTGAACGCAACAAGGTACCTAAAGAGTCAGAGAGGAGAGAAACAGGCCCCAGTTGAGGAGGCACAGAAAATTCCCTTAACTGCAGACATCACTCCAGGAATCTGGCTGAACATCTGAAAGTCACTCTGCTTTCCCATGCTGGAAGCTTATTTCGGCCTCTTGCCCTATTTATGGAAGGACTGGTCTTGGTTAATGCATTGTCTCTGACAGCCCATAGGTTTATCCCAGAAAGTATTCTATTCCACAGAGGGCTTGGGATTTTCCATCCTTGGAGCAGTCCTAGGGAAGGTGATGTGGCTGCTGTGGTTCTGACTGCTGATCAGACTCTTTGAGAACTGAAGACACAGGTGAGCACTGAGCCGGGCCTGGAGGTAGATCTGGAGGTGGATCTAGCCGGAAATCCAAGGTAGCTCCCATAGGATCCTGAGACCCTGCTAATCTGGACAGGCATTCTCCCCAACACCAGTGTCCATGTATCTACGCTGAAAGATCTTCCCTCCTTGAGCTCTAATCACACTCTGTACACCAAGATCAGTCCAATAGGATGGAGAAGCAAACTACTCCAGGGAGCCTTAACAATCATACTTTAGTCTACAAGCGAATAGGGAATGCAAAAAGCGGCAACTCTCTCAGAGGGGTTCTACCACAGTAAGTATGCAATGGAGGTGAGGGGAAAGGAAACTCCAGCTTCAGAATGCATCCTTTCCTCTGCCAACCTCACCGCAAGTCAACCACTGAGGTCCTCTTACTCCATAGGGACCACTACGGGTACATGTTTCCACCACACAGCAATGGCAGATCTGCTATATTCTGAGAGGCTAAAAGGACACTCATCTAAGACAGGTACCTAGAAGAAGCCTGTGACAGTGAGGACACCTGTGAGGTCCTTGTCCCCCAGTGACATTGACACACTTCCGTTTCCTCTTAGCAGAGAGAAGCGCTGAGAGACGGCTTATGTGACTACAAATGTCCCCCTGGCCAGAACGGGCACCACTGAAGCGGTGGACAGAGCATTCCCCTCCCCACCTCTTCTAAAGCCTTGAGATCCCACGAGTTCATGTAACTCTGTCATTCTGGGAAGCTCAGCACAAACAGGTGCTACTCCAAATACTGAGCTAATGAGATATCTGATTCTTTAAATATTCTGGGTACCAGCAATTAAAAAGCAGATCGCTGTGCACACGATAAGCACCCAATAAATGCAGGCTATGTGAATGAAACAGAGACGATATTGAAGGAGTTCTTTTTAGGAAGCAGATGTGTATTGAACTTCAAAATCTAAGGATTTTCTTTTTTAGATTGGCCTCTCCCAAGATTGCCAGTTGCCTAGATAAAATTAAAACTGGTAACCATAAAGAAAAGGCTATGAAAAGCAGATAAAATTATACTTACTGTTATAAAAAAATGTTAATTATAGACACACCCTCAGTAAGAACCCACTGCAATAAGCCTGAACTAATTGAGCACCCACAGACCACAACCAACTTGAGAGGAGTTATGAGGCAGCAAAGACTGAAGTACCTACAGGAAGGTAGTAACCTTGGAACTCCTCTGCTTAATCTTTAGGACTCTGTTTTGCAAACCAAACAAAAGTAAATGACTTCATCAGACTAGTTAGCAGAAAGCAAAGGGGTGAAAGGAGGAAAAATCTGCTGTGCTTTCTCTCATGTCTGCAATCTCCAAAGGAGAGACCTTTCTGGTCTGAAGCTGCCCACCATCTGCACACACCCAAGCAAGCGTATGACTACTGAGATATTAAGTATCCACACTTGGGTGTATGATTTGGTGTGGGTAAGAAAATCAATTTCATTCCATAAAAGAAAAAAAATGGAGTTTAGAATTGCATCCTTCTAGAAACGTCACCATAATCCAATACAATCCTGCCCAACACTGACCCAGAGGGATCTGATACAAGCCGCATGCTTGTGGTGTCAATAATGTACAGATTCTCAGCCTGTGAAACTCTCTGTCCGTAACCAAAACCATTATAAAATTCAGTAGGTTTTTTTTCCCAAGCCTTCCGAAGATGTCCATGGGTGAGTTTTCTAACAAGATGAGACACTGAAAACGTATTGGAGCCACCACTTTGGACCTTTGCACGTCTACCGGTCGGCACCCACAGGAACTCAAGAACAGTACAAATTTTACATGGGCCTAGCTTTCGCATCAGTATGATTGAGGTAAAATTTCTTACTTTGAGCTAAGTTCCCCCCGGAAATTTGTATCTCATTAGCGACTAGCTTTGAATTCCAGAAAGCCTCTGAGTCACTGGCATGTGGTCCGCTGCTGGCTCAGCAGCTCTTCATTCTTCTATGTTCCCTTTTCCTGATTCTCTTGTCCCTGGAGCAATACAACCTCACTCTTCAATACAGAGGACAAAAATAAATAAATGCACAGATGCACTGAAAGTAACAAACATACTCGAATCTCCTTTTAGAACTGCATGGCCTTTAAAATGAAATGCCTTATTCTTTTAGCGATTTTTCATGTTCATGATGTTAATAACCTTCTAGATCTACATAGTTCTCTCTCAGCACCTCAGGAAGACACTGTTCTCCCTTTCATTTTTCCCATGCTATTCACTCACAAAAGAACATTTAAATCCACAGATTTTCTTTTTTCTTCCTTCCTTCCTTCCCTGCCTCCCTCTCTTCTTCCTTCCTTCCTTTCTAGTTAGAAGAGTAAGACAGACAGACAGAAGCAAAGTATCTTTTCCATTAGTCCTTATTAAATACAGCACACAATCTCACCACCCTTCCGATGCTATCTTTAAAACCACAGGGATGATATACTGGTCCTTGTAGGTTTTGATTGACTTTCTAGGCAATCTTACCTAGATTTGTTTCCTGCTGAGTAAAATCTCCACAGGGACTCTGGGTAAAAGTATCTCTCACTGACATTAGGAAGGAAAAACACTAACAGTTTTGCAATGGCTACAGTCAATGAAGAGAAGCAAAAATGTCAATGCATCCCCGGGACAGTGGGGAGGAGGCTGTCACCAACACACAACACTAGCAGGATATGCAACATTTCAAGCATCTAGAACATTCCAGAGCCCTCAACAGTGCCGACCCGGTTGGTTATCCTGTAACAGCACTTTTGTGGCACAGTCCAGAGCCCCCTCCCTCTGGTTGCCAGGCACCCAGGTGAGGAGAATGCTGTTTCTGAGATATCACATAAATTTTGGGAGATCAAAGCTTCGAGTTTGATAGCTCCAAGAACAGCAACGGAGTCAGGGCAAAATGGGTCTACCAATAAGAAGCAAACTGTCCAGAAGATCCCAAATCACTGCGGCCAGTTCAGGACACATGCTGAGTGGAAACTGCAGGCACCAAGAAGGTAAGGGAGAAAAAGTGGGAAACAGAACAGGAGATGGGAAGAAGGGAGTCGGTTCTAAACGAAAACTACGCTGGGTGTCTTGGTTCTGCACACTTAAGGTTTCTTTGCACTCTTTTTAGAACGAGTGGGGGCTGGGGATCCAAAGCGGATGAAAGAGTTATTTATGAACAGACGGGCCACCAGGATGGGGTGGTAAGAAAGCTATGGAGGAGTGTCTGGACTTGTGGATAAAGGAGGAGGCAGACATATGGGGAAATCTATATAGAAGAAACAGGGAGAGTGAAGAAGAGGCTAAAACAGGCAGATGGTTGGACTGTAAAGGAATAGCATTATGCGGGGGCTCTAAAGAAAGGGAGGTGGCCCCGGGAGGAGGGAACAGCGAAGGGGGATAAAAGGGGGTCAGGAGGTGACTGCTTAGAAAGTTGTTTAGAAGTTGCAAAAATTAGACATGGTTAAAAATATTTTTAAGTATAATTAAAAGCCAGGAGGAAAATGAAACAAAATTAAAAAAAAAAAGATACTTAAAAAAGTTACTCCCATGGAAAACACTGTTTTCAAATTATCAGCAAGGATTTGCTTGTGTTTTTTTTATTGAAATGTTAAGAAATTATAACTAATAAAAACTGAGGCCATTGAAAAGGGTCTAGAAACAGAGTTCCTATAAAATTTTGGCTAGATTGTAAACAATGTGTCCTGGTAAGCTTTGGGGAACTGCACCTATGGGGCTGAACATGCACAGTCTGGGTACCAGGGCTGGCTGCTTCTTTGGTCTGCCTCCTGCCAGAGAGCAGATTCTTTGCGCCCAGCCCTGAGTACAAAGCGTGGGTCTTATTTATCCCTATGTCCCCAGTTCTTAACACAGACAAGTAAGTCCCTCGATACGCAGAGGAGGGAGGAAAATAACTTCAAGTGACTTCACAAGTTCCAACAAAGATCTCAAAATGAAATCAAACTCTCAAAATCACAGTTTTGACATACATAAAGATGAAAATGGAGCTATAAATACACACATAGAAATCATGTGCAAATATCTTAGGATAGTTACTCTACGAGTGCAGTCACAATACCTACATAGAGCACTCCTATACCGCTATTAATATCCCTAAACTCAGAAATTATGAAGCTTAGAGATCAATGTCCTGGGAGTGTATGTATGTCATCAAGTACTGAGGACTTGCCCCAGGGTCCCACTTCAAAATTAGATTTACTCTCATCAATGAATTCCAACAAATAACAAAGTAATTAGGAGTGAGCCCAGGGAAATGGGTTGTTTGGGGCCACCTAGAGTCTGAGCACTTGAGGCCCACAGTGTCCTTTTGAAATGGAGCCACCTAACTTGTACCATGTAATTTGGGTAGTCAAAAGAAAACCACTTCTAGTCAGCAATGTGACCAAAGTTGGATTATGTAGGTATCTGACATCACATCCCTTCCATCATTCCTATCAGCAGCCAGGGCTGCTCAATCTCCAATCCTAAGGCAACCCCATCACCAGAAAAGCCACATCAGTACATAGGGAACTTCTCCCAACCTTTCCAAACAAGTCCTTGATAATTGAAGTAAGAACACCAGAAACTTATTCAAAAAAAAAAAAACAACAAAAACAAAAACAAAAATAAGGGGCAATCAAGAGATGAGAAAAACAAACAAACAAAAAAAAAAAAAAAACAAGAGAAGAGAAGAGAGAAATACGATTGCCTCCACTAAATACTGTTGGGCCAAAGCACACAAAGGCTTATTTAACTACCCAACCCTTTGATACGCTGATAGTTTGAAAAGTGGAAATATCCACGTCTGGTCAGATCATGCCTCTGTAGCCACCTTGTAGTTGAGGGAATTCCCACATAGGGGAGGGTCCATGAAAGGTTCTTCCAGCTCTAAAACACAGGGTCTTGAAAACATCCTCCTGTGCCATGGGCACACTGCATTTTCACATGTTGAAAGAGCACAGACCTCTAATACGGTGAAAGCAGGGTTCCAAAAAGCTTAACTTACCTGTCTGAAAATGGGGAACGACACTTGTCTCACAAGGATATCAGAAGAACAAAGTAAGAAAACAATGGGACAATTCACAGATGCCCTGTGATTACGTGAGTTTTGCCATTGGGGTCTCCTATACGTTCCACCTGCCCTGCTTTCTAGGGACTGACACAATGAAACAAAAAACGTGGTTACAACCGAAACAAAACGGCAACAAAGCTATATGTCCTAACTACCTTTAATATAGCGCATGTTCAAACACCCCTGATTAAAGCCTCCCAATCGGCATCCCCCACAGAAGTGGCACACAACCAGCATCCCAGGGAGCATTGTGCTGTAGGGCATGCGACCCCCTACTATTATTAAACACAGGCACAGGTAGAGCACTCTGGCTTCTATCAAAGGGCACATCAAAGAGTGGATATGTGCACACTCACATGCTTAGAATTGCTATAAAGCCCCAAAATGAAAGATCAATGCGACCGTCTACAGGGACCCATAAAGTCCACAGGGAGGCAGGCAGGGCAGGGTCTCTACCTGGTTAATGGGAATCTGAGAGGGGGCGGGCTCTGGCTATACAGCTGGACCCCATTAAGGCTCTTCCAGCTGCTCACAAGATCACTCAGCAGCCTCATGCCGAGGAGTCACCAGCCTGAGCTGCAAAGTCAGGACAATTTGCAAGCGGAGTTTCCAGACCTTGTCCCTCTCTTATTGTTCCCAGGGAAACATTTGGCAAACATGTTCCACACAACCAAGTCTAGACACCCTCCAAAGAGTCCAGCAGACTTTTTGTTTTTTTTAATTCTCATTAATAAGAGTCTGGCTTGCTGATAACCTCAGTGAGGAAGAAGACATCTCTTTTCAGCCTCGGCCTTCCCTGTTCTCCTTCCAGGTCCCTCAACCTCCAATATCTCCTTTCATTTCTCTTCCCTTTGTTCTTTCCTTAATAAAATATGTGTGGCGCACTTTCTCTGTGCCACGATGCTGTCGGCTGGACTTTGCTGGAACCTAACTGCTGAAGCAGATGAGAAAGTAGCACAGCCTCAAAGGAAATAATTGCAAAATGAGGTCAGGTAGACCTGGTGTGTCCTGAGAAGAACACAGCAGGGAGAGGCACCCCAGGTGCTTTGCTGGCACTGGGGAATGGGAGGCAGCTAATAGTAGGAGGTGGTTTATCTCTGGGAGAGATGGCAGCATGGGACAAGGTGCTGGCTGTCCCTCTCGCTTACTGCTCAGGCATCCCCACCCCACCTTTCTGCTCTAAGAAAAAGGCTTAGCTTTCTGACTCTGGGATGGTCCGCCAGCTGTCCAGAAGGTCTGCAAGAGAAAGGACCCAGAGGAGGAAAGGCAGGAACATAAGAGTTCTCAGCTCTGCATGTCGATCAAGCAGATCAGGGCTCACAAAATAAAATTCGAATTTCCATTTTAAAAGTCTTTTTTTTTTTTTCAAGAGTGTGGCATCTATCCTATCTGTTACTTTTTAAACATCACCATGTTATTTATATTCCACTTGGGTCCTCTAAGCATGTAAGCAAAATGATACATTAGTAACTAAAGACAAAGTAAAATTGAAGAAGCAAAGCCTCTACTGTGTGCCGGTCACTGAGCATGAAGAATCCTTATCCCCACAACCCAGGTGAGAAAATTGAGCTTAGTATCCACTCTTCAGTTAGAATTCCCTCTGAGGTTGCCAAGAGCACCCCATGAAAGACAATTACTTGGGGTCAGTGAAGAATCGTCTCTGAATTTCATGATTGTTCCCCTGAGTATTGTGTCTGCTGCTATCAGCAAGGTCTGACTTAGCAAGCCCTTCCAGGGCCATCAGCTCCTAAATATACGAGGTCCTGCCAAAAATGGCCAAGGTAGGAAAATCATAGCAGCCTACAATGAATTCAAATTCTACACCAATACGAAAAATAATTATAGATACCATTCTTATGTTAGTTAGGCAAACTCACCACAAAGAGGATGGAAAATGTATAAACACAGTTTTGTTTTGTTTTTTCCAGATCTGGCACATTAGAAATCCACAGAGTAATTTTTTTTTCTGATTATCATTTTTATAAAACATTACAACAGGGGCTAGGGAGTTTACTCAGTCAGTGAAATGCTTGCTGCATAAGCTGAACTTGAGCCCTGGAACCCACATAAGAAAGTCATGAGAAATGGTGGGAGCTGAGCTTGGAATCTCAGCACTGGCGAGGCAGAGATAGGGTAGAATCCCCAGAGTACTTACTTGGGAAGCTCTGAGCCGGTGAGAGACCCTGTCTCAAAATACAAGGTGGCCCAATGTGATGGCACACACTTTTAATTCTACCACTTTGGAGGCGACAGGTGGATCTCTGTAAATTCCAGACCAACCTGGTCTACATTTAGAAAACTAATGACCAAATGTGGACAGCTCCTGAGGAATGCTGATCAAGGTGCAACTCTCACAGAGGTGCGTTTGCAAACACTCACAAGCACACGCCCACATGAGCAAACACACACACACACACACACACACAGACACACACACACACACACACACACACACACAACGCTACCTAGCCTTAAAGAGAAGTCTTATTCTTTTCACTGTCCAAGAATCATACCAGATTATGTGAGAAAATGGGTAATAAAAATTATCTCCCCCAGAGGCAAATCTTAAAACAGAGTAAAATCATCTCTCTCTCTCTCTCTCTCTCTCTCTCTCTCTCTCTTTTTTTGTCAAAGACACACAGTAACTGAAGCAGAAATAAAATGCACAATAGAAGAGATTAAAAAAAAAAACCACAAAGTTATGCCCTGGTCCAATTAGTAGGTAGAGAGTTAGATCAATTATCAGTTCCAGGCATTCTTGGGGTTCCACCACTAAAAATTAGAAGAGAAACGGCTATAAAGTCGTGCCCACCTGGCCTGGGCAGCAGAGTCCTTGCAGTTTCAAGAAACTAATATGTGACATCTGGAAGCAGTTCAGTGACAAATGAGAACGAACCAGCAAATCCATAAAAGGATTTTATTGTTAGAAAAGTTTTTCCACTTTCTCTAATCTCAGTGTGTAACTGACGTGACACTGGCCTTCACGCCTTCACCTGGTCAAGCTGGCCACAATGTAAAATTAAAGTCGCCTCACTTCTCACTGTGCAGATCTCAAGCCATCCCTGGATTTCACAGCAAACTATCCACAGTCAAAGTCTGGTGAACTTTTTATTCCTGATCTCACAGGGCCTCAGACAGCAGCTAAACTATGTAAGTCAGTATGTTTCTGTGAAGCACAGGAGAGACGTTCTGCAGTGTAAAGACTAGGAAACACTAGTATCTAATATTCAAATATGTATTCGCGTTTAACAGCAGTGGGGGGTGCAGGACCTTGAGCTCTTAAACTTTCAACCTGGGGCTATTAAACCACAGCTCCATAGGAATCAACCTACAAGAGGCCAGAATTCCAGTTAATATAATTACACAACCTAGTGTCTCCCTAAATACATTAGGCTTTCAAAAGCCAATGACTCTGTAAAAAAAAAATAATTGCAATCAACACAAGGAATTATTCAGAAATAAGTATAAAAATATCAAGTTTACAGTTATTGGGATGCTCCATCAGACAAGAAGGCATTATGACAATACTGTCCTGCTGTCAGAACCAACATAAGACAGAATTCCGAAGACTGAAGATTTACACAATAAATGAATCAAATAAGGATGCTAATGTTGCTGGAAAGTCTGCACTGTGAGTTTTGCTGCAAGTACAGAATAAATTTGTATCCCCCAAAACCCCGAAACCTTGTGTCTCCCATCACATTTTAAAAGTACTTCCCATTTCCAACTGGAAGCCTTGAAGAAAATGCAAGCCGCTATGAAACCGATTCTGCGAAGAAACAGTGCTCATGTATTCCAGCTTTCTGGCCACACTAGCCTCCTTCCTCGACAGCTTCCTTTCCCACTGGCTTAGCTGTAGTATCTGTCTTCCAGGAAAGGTTCTCATTCCCGTATGAACTATGTGTGGCCATAGCTGTGCTGACGGCCTTGTACCTGTTTAATCCTCATAAGAATTCTTTGAAAATCATGAGTCAGAACCTGGGAGCGAACTCATGCATATTTTAGTACACCCAGGACAGGTGATGGAGATCTAGGCCTGGTCCCCAGGTTACTTAATCACTGAGTGAACAATAGAGTCTTAATGGACAAGGACCCACTGGGTTCCACGGTACGTGGTGAGCTGCCCAGGTAAGGAGGTTATCCTGGGGGCCGGCGTCATTTGCAAGTCTGGAATGGAGTGCAAACATGAATATATATATATATATATATATATTTCAAATCAGTAGAGCAAAGGGCAAAGGTGTCAGGAGTGATTTTGTTGCCAGGAGCACATTTGATTTGCATCACTGGTAAATGAGTAAGCTATCATTTGCCTCTTCTTTGCCTCACAGATGTCCACAATAAAAGCAATGTGAAATGCATACTTGAAGGTTTGTTTCAGCCCTATGCACAGGAACCCTGAAGACAGCTCTCCAAGCGTAACCTGCCAGTCCCCCTAACAGAAAGATGAAGTTAAGTAAATTTTGATCATGGTTTCTAGACTCTCTCAGGAGCTGGGAAGCCTTATATCCACTAGACGTCCAAAGTCTTCCCTCATTAGACTGATATTTAGTATTTGGATGTATTTAAAACATTCTAACAAATCTGAATGTTTCGGCAAAGGTGGAGCTTGACAGCAAACTGCCAGGCAGGACAGCTTTTGAAGACTTTCACAGTCTCTAGCTAGCAGGGAAACAAAGACAAGCATAAGAAAGCATCCAGGTCCACCCAGGGCTGGGAGTTTCTTAAGAATGTAGGGTGGAGCCAGGCGGTAGTGGTGTGCACCTTTAATCCCAACACCCAGAAGGCAGAGGCAGGTGGATTTCTGTCAGTTCGAGGCCAGCCTGGTCTACAGAGTGAATTCCAGCACAGGCAGGGCTGTTACCCAGAGAAACCCTAACTCGAAAAAAATAAAATAAAATAAAAAGAGAAGTAGGGCATTTAGTTCTGGCAACCCTTCTGATCCTCCAATGCTTGGCCCCAGACACCAAGCCAAAGGGGAAACAACAGACCGGCTTCAGTGATGTTGAACACGCCCTATGCCGACAAAAGATCCTTCAGCAAAAGCGACTACGAAGATGGACCCCCGTCTTTTTACAGTACTTGTCTGTATCTCTAAGAAGATCCTGGTGGGATTTCATAGATTGAAATGAAAAAACAGAGATTCAGTATTTCTGGCAGAAGCCCTTCAGGTTCTGAGTAGAAACCATAGAATGGAAACATTATCAGAGCTACAGAAGTCCCAGCACAGTCTAGGCATAGGGACAGGGGCTAGCGCATCAATGCCCAAGGAGGGACAGGTCCTGAGCCCTCTACACTAAGCCAGAGATTTGAAAGGCTACTGACTGAGTGTATGTCACCAACTCAGAGAAGGAGCCAAAAAACAAAACACACGTTAGTAAAGGCTGGGGGAAAGGGGAGGCCAGGGGACTGGTAGTAACCAAATCTCTGAAGTCGCCCGTGTGCGCTGGCAAGAGCCAGCTTCATAGCATCACATCGTTTGGGACCCCACACCATAAACTTAATATAGAAACCAATGTCAGGCCAAAAACAACTCCCATGAAACTGGAAGAAACTAACAAAAAGTCAGTTTTTAAGAACAGTCCCATAAACCACAGCCCTTGGCACTACAGAGAAGAAAAATGCCCCAGTTGAAGATGAGCTCAAACTTCTAAAAAAATAATAATAATAATAACTTTTAAAGTGTAATTTTTAAAAAAGGAAATAAATTCTCAAAAATCAAAAGTTAGAAAAATTAGAAACACGTGGCAAAAAGACCAACTGTGGAGTCGTCGACAGAAACACAAAGAGGCCATAGCACCCAAGATCTTGATAGAGTAAATGGAAGACTCAGAGGCCAACTACATTTTAAACACTGGGAGACACAAAAGAAAGACCATAAACCATAAGGAAAGGTCAACTTGAAAGGGAACTTCAATGGGCTGAAAATGCTACCAATGAAATCAAAAGAAAGTTTGGGTTTAAAAAGAGATTCAACAAAATGAAAACCGATGAAAAATGAATCCCAAGGAATTATGGCAAAATACAGAAAAACAAACAATACCACTTTAAGATCTCCACTACCGCTGATGTAACTGAGTGTGTACAAGGCTCTAAGAATTGTGCCGTGGTGGTTGGGTATGGTGGTGCCTGCCTCCAATCTCAACACTTGGAAGGATGAGGTAAGAGAATCAAAATACAAGGGCAGCCTGAGCTACAGACAGACAACCCAAAACAGTCCAGGCTAGATAGAAACCCTATTTCAAAAAGAAAAATTAATTAATTTTTTTAAAGAGGGGCTTGGAAGATGGCTCAGCAGCTAAGAGCACTTTCTGCTCTTCCAGAGGACTCGGGTTCAGATCCCACCACCCACACATGGTGGCTCGCAGCCATCTGTAACTCCACTTCTCAGGGATCCAATGCTCTCTTCTGACCTCCATGTGCGCTGCACACATGTGATGTGTAAGGCATACACGCAGGCAAGAAGAACGCATACACATAAAATAAAATAAAAATTTAAAAAGAAAGAAAAAGAAACATGCTCTTTCATACAGAGAAGCCAGTGACACACTTTTATTAGAAGCGGCTAAACCTGAAAACACCAAATGGCTTCTAATAGTATAAAAACCGCTCCTTCCTTCCCAGAACCATAAAAAACCTCTTGTTAAACACTCTTTTCTCAATTTCGTTATGCACAGTATTATCTTTAACAGCCTTTAACCTTTGTGCGGCAGTTCACGCTGTACGTTGCATTTTTAACATCGTAACCACAACTTTAAAAGGATTCTTTTTAAAAACACGATTCCCATTACCCTAGTTTCATTAATTCGATCAAAGTCACTATAAACTTGGAACCATGAAGAGATTTTCATGGGGCAGCCACAAAATATTTCACGACGCAGACGCTTGCAAAGACAGCTTAATCACAACAGGAATATCATAGCCTGGAAATCAACCATAATATAATTTTTTAAGAAAAAAAAGTTTTAATGGGAGCACATTAGGTTCAGACCCATCGTTTAATCTATCCCTTACGCTGCTGACCACACATATTCTAAGCACATTTCTCAAACACAAACCAGTTCCATACTACTTTTTTCCAGAGTGGGAAGTCCTATGATCCGGACTAAAAGTGTAGTTATAAAAGAACCTTAAATACAGGCTTAGTATTAGCACCTTTGCTATGAACTGCATTCTCATTTACACAGTAATACAACTGTAAAATCTATCTGCTGATCTGATCAAGAGAGATCGCGACATAGTTCACAGATGGCTGGGCAATATCACCCATCCCTCTGGTACTTGCTTGCATCTCCAGAAAACCCAGTAGGTCAAAGGAACGGAGACCTGGACATCAGCTGTCACAGTTCGGTCAAACATTAAGGATCCACGCAAGCTTAAGAAAACCTGAGAGCAGGAGCTGGGAGCTAGCTCGCTATGAAGGAGATGGCATCAGAAGCAGGAGGACCTCAACTCAGAACCTTAAAAAACAAAAGACACCAGACACCGGAGTGCAGGTCTGTGACCCTAAACCTGCAGAGGAGATGACAGTAGGGCCCCTGGGGGCTCTCGGGCCTGCCAGTTCCCAGAACTCGGTGAACCCTGAGCCAATACAAGACTTTCTCTCAGAAAATCAGGGACATTCCTGAGGACTGACACCTGATTTTGACGGGTGACCCTGACACACACAAACAAATGCACACGCACCCACACCCCTCCACCCACACACGTAACTATACATACTCACACAGAAACTGAGATCACACTTAAGCTAGACTTTTGCTTACTAAGATAGCAGTATTTTGGGAAGAAAAAAAAAAACAGAAGAACTTGGGATATAATTTTGTGAACCTGTTGACAGTTCACATGGGATTCTGTAAGACTTAATATTTGAGTGTGAGGATAGAGTTGTTAGACTAGTTCCTCTGTACATCTTTAAACATGGGTGTGTGGAAATTAGGTTTAACGAGGTGAACAAGGAATACGGGATTTTATAGTATTCCTTATTTTAAAAAAAGACTTTGGAAAAATATTAAAACAGAGAAGAGATTCTTCATTTCTATAAGTTTTCATGAGTGACATTCCTATAAACACCCTCAGCTGAATATACATGAATAGAGTCCGGAGCCAAATGAAGTCTTGAAAGTTAGCTTATTTGACTCTTATTAAAAAGACATTCAGCCAGGCAGTGGTGACGCACGCCTTTAACCCCAGCACTTAGAGGCAGAGGCAGGTGGGTTTCTGAGTTTGAGCAAGGCCAGCCTGATCTAGAGAATGTTCCAGGGCAGCCAGGGCTACATAGAGAAACCCTGTCTGAAAGAAAAGAAAGAAAAAGAAAAGAAAAATTCAATCACCAGCACCACACACACACACAAAAGGAGAAATCTACAGAATAGGGCTGGGGAGACCGGTGAGCAAAGTGCTGGCTGTCCAAGCTGGGGCCCCCAGGTTCAGATCCCTAGCATCCAGGTAACGGCTGGCCGGAGCCATGCACATCTGTAACCCTAACCTAACCCTAACAGTGGGAGGTGAGAATGCTGAGACAGGTAGATCCCAGGAGCCAGAGACCAGCCAGTCCAGTCAAAATGGTGAAGAAATCCTGCCTCCAAACACAAGGAGAATGGGGGGTGGGGAGGATAAGGAATAGCTAAGAGAGTGCTTGTCATGTACGTGTAAGGACCCTAGTTCAAATCCCAAGCACCAACACAAAAAGCCAGGCATGCTTGTAATCCCAAGGACAGGGATGAGGGAGGGGGACAGAAGGATCACTCCGGCTTCTGGCTGAGAGGTACCATCTCAAGGGAGTAGAGGAGAGAGAAATAGATTAGCAGATTAAACCTCCTCTGGCCTCTGCTTGTGTGAACACACAAACCGAGGAGAGGGTATATTCCACAAGTACACCAAACACACACAAACAAAACCAAACCAAAGACACGGAGAATAAAAGAAGATACTCAATGATGTCTGCCTACTACACTGGCAAGAGTACTCACACATGTGAGCACATACTCACATGTATACACACACACACACACGCACACATGCGCATGCATACACACACACACACACACACACACCTTCTAGTGGCAGGTGACGCTGTATCAGCCCCTGTGTTTTACATTCTTTTAATTATTTTCTAGGTTTTGTTTGCCAGATTTAAGGAAAGGAATCTCCAAAGCAACTCCCAAAGGCATGTGAGAGACGTATAGGAATATGGTAGTCAACCAAGAGAACATATACTCACTACATGGGTTTAAGGCAGTGACACATTAACCAGCAAGAATGTTTTTCAACAGGGCCAATGAAACCCAAAGCTGCAAGACTGGCCTCTGAGCCCAGTTTTTGCACTATCCCTTAGTTACAGCGCTATAACCTGCACACCTATGCACAAACCCACACCAGCACCCACGCTCACAACCATTAGGATTTTTTTTCCCCGTGAAAAGCACATCCAGCAGAAAACTCACAAAACATTTTAGAAACTCTATCCCTGCTAACGGAACTCACAACACGTTCGGTAGCCATGACACTGTTTCTCTTCTGAGAGATTTAACTTTCATTTGGCGTGAGGGTGTCTGTGTGTTTCTGCACACACCTGAGTGGGTTCTACACCACATCCATGGAACTGCCATTTCTGGCATGAGATTCCTGAGAGCCATCAGATGTGGGGTCCTCTGCTAACCACTAAGCCATCTCTCCAGCCCCTTGCTCACCACTAAGGTAATTTAAAGAAACTTGGAAAACATGATGTGGGTATACAGGACCAGCTAAAAACTTCTTAGTTAAACATATAATTAAACCTAACCTAAAACTCTTAAGTTACCATCAGTGGGGAAGAATACCATTGAATTCTTTAATAGTAAACTGTCCCAGCCACTCCTGTGCTATAGGCCAAACAGAGCAAAGAGGTGGGTAGACCGCCTTCTCTTAAGGGAACATGAAGAGAGAACCTTTTGTGCCCTGTTAAGTGGTGGCCGGACTCTTCCCTTTTAACAGAGGCTTAACCCATTTGACCCACCCATTCTCAATTAGAGGTGACGCAACTGTCCTCTCTGCCTCGGAGACAAGAGCTGTTGTGCAACACGGAAAACCAAGGGGGCAGCGCCACAGCTCAGGCTCCTGGGCTACACTCTAGGCTTTTCTCAGTTGCTCCTACTCCTTGAAGCAAGCGATTTAAATTCCAAGCCTCATTTGTCTTAGATGTAAAATGGGGATAATGTTATCTAAAAGGCGGAGAAGGACTGAATGAGATTGAGATAACAGACTGCCTAGGCTAAAGCTGGGACCTGGCGAATGTTCAACAGAGATAAAATGTCCCCTTATCTCCCAACAGAAATTCCCTCTGACGGTGGACCCGGAAAGTAAACCGCACTTCTCCATCAAAAAGCAACAGAAAGCAGCCTTCATCTGCGTTCATCAAACTTGTCAAGCTGTTCAGCGTCCATTATTCTTTTTTATTATATTTAAGGCACTTAAAATAATCTCTTAGTGATTTATTCTCCTTTTAACTAGATGCAGTAATTAGAATATCTTTTATGATGCAGCAGAGTTTTCATTTCAGTCAAGGTGTGACTGTTTTAGAAAAAGCCACCGCTCACAGAAGATATTACAACCCAGGAACGGACTGCTTTTATTCTCAGCTTGAATAGAGGCACAAACACAGAATGAAGACGCTACACGGTGCATTTCTATAGCTGAAAGACGAAAACGCTCAGGCAAGCATGAGCCAATAATTCCCAAAATACCTTTCAGGAACTGAAAAGCAGATATGTATGTTGCCATGGCATTCGGCAAAATTAATACATTTGAAATTTGGATTATATATGGAAGGAATGTCTGGTAAGTTGTTTTTTTTTTCCTTCCCATTATGCGGGCTTACAACCACTTTCTTCAAAATCACCCAGCATATATTCATTGCCCTGGGCCAGGGGATGAGGGAGACAAATGAAAAGGGCACAAAAGTTCAGTCTGTACCTGAGATCCCAAGTAAGCAGAGGCCATGTATGTATCTGTCAAGCAGGGGCCTGCTCTGCACCGATTCTCAACAGGCTAAAAAGGCTGTCTGCATGTGGGTCAGGACTCCCACCTTGGGTAATTCATTTCTCTTCTCAGATTCAATTTCCTCAATGGCAAAATGACAGCTTCCACGAGAATGTTTGTTCCATGATTCCTGCCTGTGAGAATCCTTTGAAGTACACCAAGAATCCTTACTGTCTAGATCCTCAGGATGTGCGAGGGAGCCAAGGATTGCTGCCATCAAACCATTCTTGATGGCAGAATGGTTTCCTTCTTGAATGAAGGAAGCCGAGACGGTCACAGAAAGGTGAAATAAGCCAGATTGGAGCCAGGCTCCCAAATCCCAAAGAGCATGTTACCCAGCCTCTTGACCCCCTTTTCGAATCTTAAATCAGAACACTTCTCATCTTCCGCAAAGGAGCGCAAGGCCAAGATTCCATTAGGACCTTCCTTACTCTCCCCAAACTCATCTGATTATCTCCTTGACCTAACTACATTTCTTAGGGCCTGACATTGAGTAGTACGTATTTCTATGTATATCTAATTCAAACAAGGACAAAATTCTGTTAGAATAAAAGAAGCTAACTGGATAAATTGTAAGTGAAGCTCTGAGTCTGTAGGAGACCAAAGCTAAACACTTCTTGCCCTAGGGCTGGAATGCAATACTCTGGAGAAACCAGTACACCCACCCACCAGAGGCTGGGAAGACTGGCAAAAGCGAGGGGAATCTACCCGGATCTGCACTCCCAGAGCTGAGACTAGGTCCTAGATAAGATGCGAAAGCAGGAATATCGCTAGGGAGTTTCCCAGCACACTAAGTAAAAGACCACCTGTAGGAAATGCCTCTGGCCCAGCCAGGACTACCAGGGAGTGTTTCATCAGAGGGAGCACAGAGTTGTGACTGGAAGCAAGGGTTCTAGGACAAAACTGTACCCCCGTGTTCAAATCCTAACTCAGTGAAACAGAAGACCCAAGCCCCTGGAAAAGCGACTGGGCCTAATGTGTGCCTCAGTTTCCTCGCTGCAAGGCAATCATCTGCTTCCACCTCAAACAGTCCTGAAGGTCAGGGCTTGCAGTGTGGGAAGGACTTGGACCGGAACCTCGCACATGGCTGCCACCGGTTACGAACTAGTAATATGTGTGTGCACATGTATGTATAAAACTCTCCCCATTCATACCTTTTTGATCATTCATGGCAAAATAATTTCATATGCTAAAGAGCAAGGCCCGAGGAAATGAACCCTTGCACTGAAATCCAGCAGAGTTGCCCCACGCACTATTTTATTGAGTGACTCAAGACAAATGATGACATCTCTATGCCAGGAACAAAATGCCAGGAAAAAGGACACAGGGAAGACTAAAGGAGACATGGCATCTCCATCCCTTCAGAACCTGTGCCATGGCATGCAAACAACTTTAAAACAAATTACTTTAGATTATAAATATTATAGAATACTCTAATTTTTATCTTCTCGCTGGCTATTCTGTTTTCAGTTTGGCCTAAACAGTCCCATGTAGTGGTGCACCTGTTCACTACAGGTTTCTTTGTCCTGCTAGACTCAGAGTGACCTCTTCTACACAAAGACAATGGGCACTGGAGAATACAGGTGGAGAGAGAAGACCTACTATGAAAGTTTCTAGAAAGTACAGCCAGCAGGGACGACGGACAATTATTATCTTTATCCATGAAATCGTCAATAAATCAGTGCTTCCCCAAACATCCTCACTGTAAGCCATAAAAGTCTGAAAGGTTGTGTCTGGGGGTTCCACAGCCCCCCCACTCCCCAGCAGCCAGGCGGGTACAGGCACCCTGATTTTTATCTCTTTTCCCATTACTGGTTGTGGGGGAGATGAGAAAAGGATGAAGTTTGACTTTTGAGAATCTACAAATAAGTATCCCCAAATTAGCCAGATGCACAGTATGTTCCTATGATCAAGTATCAGCAACCAAAAGTAGGTGAGAAAAATAATACATTCTCAGCTTTGAAGGCTGTAATAACATCCCCATTATAATTCGCCCGAATAGATCAACACCGGCTTTACATTTAACAGCCTTCTTTTCAAAAATAGACCTAGCGCCGCCACAGCACTTCTTTCTTTCGGTGTTCGGGAAGATTGTCAGGGAAAGCTCCCCAGCACGTGTTTCCATCAATCAGAGCGAGTGAAAGGAGGGGGGAAGGAGAGAAGAAACAAGGGAAGACCACAGACCGGCACAGGGGAGGGGGGTCGAGAGGCCCAGCTCCTGAGGAGTCTTGGTACCCCATGCACCCCACAGGTTCCAGACGACTCTGACAACTGCTGAGTCACATGACTGTAGGCTCGGCAGGGCTTTGCTACAATCCCACTAGTGCCGGTTTTTAAATTTCAAATGTCAGATTTGTTGAAACAGTCTGGGTGTCTCCTCCCCTCGAAATCTGCACTTCCGTGTGACAGGACTATCCCTACTCGGTGTCACCACTGTGCCACTTTAAAATATGAAGGCATAAAATAACGTTCTGTGACTGGTTCCGAAGAGACGGGGGGCCGGTTAACATTTGATATCATAGCATAAATCATTCCATGAATATGGAATCTATCAAACAGACACCCATGCTTATACGTGCAATAAAACATCGTAATGGGCAAGACTAAACCAGGCTTGTGCTTGAGAAAACTCACTATAACTGACATCCTGTAGATCTAGCCATCCATCCACAGTGACCATGGATACCTGTTTCCTCATGAAGCAAAGAACTGGGAGGACAAACAGACGCCAGCTTCCTCTACACGCTAGTCTTCCTAAGGCATTTCATGTTTCCTAGGCCATCTTTGTGATGCTATGTTTCGAGGCGTGATGAGAAAACATGGCTCCACAGGAAGGCAGCAGAGCCCAAAGAGGCTGACAAACAACGCCATAAAATCCTTAGCTCTGTGAACTGCCACTGTGATCCTAGACGGATGGCTTTAGAAAACAAATGGCCATTTGTGCGGTGACTCCATGCTCCATAAAAACAAAGGTGGGGACGTAAATAAGAACCTTGCACTATCAGTGTGGAGC
The DNA here is from genome assembly GCA_028555095.1 of Dicrostonyx torquatus. Classification (NCBI taxonomy): domain Eukaryota; kingdom Metazoa; phylum Chordata; class Mammalia; order Rodentia; family Cricetidae; genus Dicrostonyx; species Dicrostonyx torquatus. The sequence goes on from JAQHUG010000004.1 coordinate 20,608,203, forward strand.
AGAACTGACACCCCCATCAAATGTCACAACACACATTCTTTGCCCTGTACCCAGGGAGCTGAAAGAGGTTTTGTGACCTCACCGCCTCCTCCCTGATTCAGCAAGCCACTGCGTGTTCTGGGGATACCCTACTCGGCTCCGGGATGCAAAGGGAACAAGCCAGCCTTGGAAATGTGAATATATAAAATTTTGGTTAAGATCTGAATCCCAACGCCTTGAAATAGAAAATGTGTGAAGTGATTGACTGGGCAGATCGCACTTAGCTTACACTAATGATTAACATGTGGACTTACGGCTTTGTTTTGCTACAGTTCTGAAAGGGAATCCCAGGGAGGACGCCCACTCCATCTCAGTGGTAATCTTCATTTAGGGGGCAATCTCCTAGCTGTGGTCAGTAACTGGAGTGATTTGCAAAATAATTAGATTCTGTAGCCACACAGAGCTTGCCAAGGATGGAGTCAGAATAATTTATCCTTTATGGTTCCTGGTGGCATACGACCATATGCTGAATAAATTTTGACCCCGAATGCCTACTCTGTCCTCTGATTGTGATTCCTTGCACTTATCTTCTCGACTCAACCCAAAACCGGTAAGCCGGTTATGAACCTGCCCCTGTAAGAGATCCTCAGCTTAGCCTCTGTCCACGCCACTCTTTGGGAAACCGAGAACTGTGATTAAATAATAACTGAGTCCAAGAGAGGATACATATTTCTAGAATGGTAAATATAATAACTGTGGGTACATTTTCCTGGATGCTATTGAGGGGCTCCTCATGTCAGAACTTTTAGCTAGCAGTCCCTGGGAGGATCTATCAGTTCTTCAGGTTACTGGGCACCTGGAGTTTTCTAGAAACTGTATTGCAGCTTCTCATAGGCACACACTAGGAAGGAGAAGCACTCTTTTCTAACATTGAGTTTCTATAATGGGACAGAATAAAGGACACCGAAATGGTCCTAAGAGAAGCATGTCTTCAACCACCGTTTGAGGAACTCCCTTCTGCAAACCAAACTGGTTGTTCTCTTATCTAAAGCAAATATTTACACGTTCTTCTGAACCCCTCAAAGATACAGATATCACAGGGAGCCTTCGCTATCCCAGCCCCGCTTCCCAGTTCTTGACCCCGCAGTTCACACCCGGCAATGTCAGCCTCTGTTTGATCCCTGCTGATTAGGCTCATGAGACCTAACCTGGAGGGCTACCAGTCTCAGTCTGTCCGGGAGGGATGCGTAGTTCAGTTACAGCCTGCTCTGCGGTAAAATAACCCAGGCCAGAAATTTGGTCTTGTGTGTGTGTGTGGTAAAGCACCACAGATACTGACTGTGTTACATAAATAATGAAAATTAAATTACAGGATTTTAGGAACACATTCCAAACAATCCATTCTACTGCCAACTACACTGGGCGCATGACCAGCTGTGGAGAGAAGAATGTCCCCCTCCTCTTAAATCTTTATGTTTCTCTTTTCATTGATTCAGATAAAAGTAAATAGTATCGGGTGTCCGTTATACTGGTCTGCTAAAATGTCTGCATATCCCCCAAAACCTGTTGGACGGCTAGTGCTGCTGGCTCTCAAAGAAATATCCATTCTCTTCAATGTGACCAAAGGCCAATGCCAAGAACACCTTACCTGTGCGTTATATCCTTCACATATCTTGAAGATCAGCCCCTACCCTGTGATGTGCCTTATTCAAATGGAGCTGTTATTTCTAGTGTCTTCTACATGGGACTTCCAGCAAGTACTTCATACTGTTCCCCCTTTGTACTCCTTGCCAACCCCATCAGTAAATACCATTGCATTTTCCAGTTTACAAACCAATAAACAGACTCAGAGAGGTCACATGCCAGCAGCTCGACTGTGACATCAGCTTCCAGTCCCCACCCACCCAAGACAGTCAGTTCTCTGAAATGTCGTGTTCCTTCTGCCTCTCCTTGGCTCCACCTGAGCTACACATTACCTATATATGTATGGCGTCTTTCACTGACTCACCAGCACATGGATTAGCCCCACACCTCACACTTGTCAACTTAATTTCTTCAATTTCTTTCAAATAGACTTCTGCGCTTGCAGGTGGTATTCTTATGACTGCTTAGCCTACCGTCCCTGGCAGTATACTCAATAAATATATTTCCTAACTTAAAAATAAAATGCACTTTTGAAAAACATCATCCTCAAAGAAACTAAACAAAAACAACATGGGAGAAACTATATAATCAGATATAAAAAGAAAAAAGCAATGGGTGGGGGGACAGATATCCCATTTTGGTAGAAGAAGAGACAACTGAATCCTAGAAGCAGGGAGGAAGAAGCTGGCAGATCCCAGGGCTCCCAGACCAAGGATGACCATCAAGTGACAAACACCATTTTCAGTTGATTCCTAGGAAGTCGCGGATAATGGGTTTTTTTTATCCTGACAGTCATTTAACATTCTGCATGTCTAGGAACCAAGGAAGACAGCGTCTGAGGAAAGATACTCGAGGCTGTCCTCTGTCCTCCACATGCACGCACATACGTGCACTTGTACCCACCCACACGTGCGATTCACGCACATATAAACACAACTACACACAAAGACAAGGAGCACGACATCGGAAGTATGTTCACACTAGCAATGCCTCCACGAGGCACTGAGGGTGCGGGAGAGGATGTTTGCTCATTTTCCAATCTCCAAGAAGGGAAACGGCCAGGCCGCAAAACTGCCCAAGCTCACGCCAAAGCTGAACACCATGCAGAACTGAAATACCCTGCAGCAGCAATCGTTTTTATCCATCACGTCATGCGCAATGCCACCGGCTGGATGGCAGCAGTTCAACTGACGCGTTCTACCACTGTTCCACACAGCTGCAGAACCCAGAGACTGAACTGCAACCCCCCCATTAAAGCTCGTTTCCCCCATTGTTCCTCATAATGGGATCTAAGGGATCATTTGCAGGATCTCATAGAAAGTTGAAATGTTGTTTGATGAGAATCATTAGATATTTGAATCAGAAATGAGTGCCTAGCAAGAGACGCAATCACTGTACACCTAAAGCGGAGCTCAGAACTTCCAGGGCAGTCTCCACCTCTGTGCGCTGGCTGCTGGGTTCGTGCTTACATGTATCTATTAACAAAATCATAGGTGTCAAATCTTGCTTCCGGTATCTTTCCACCATCTAGCAGCTCAAAGGAGGCTTTTCAGAGAAAAGGCATGGTTTGTTTTCACAGCAGTGACTCACACCCAGCAGCCAAATGATAGCGCATCAACCAAAGCATTTAGGTACTGAGAAGAAAACTTCGCATGTGACTGTCACCTACTACCCTCAAGCTTTGTTTGCTGAACTTCATTCATTCAGGCAACAGTGTTTGTTCCCAATAAGCCCAAGACTCTCAGGGCACTTAAGCAAAGCAAGGCACCGAGGCACCTGGAGTGAATGATGGATGCACCTTCTGCAGACAGACCTGCGACACCCTGCTGGCCCTCTCTTCTGCAGACAGACCTGTGACACCCTGCTGGCCCTGTCTTCTGCAGACAGACCTGTGATACCCTGCTGGCCCTCTAAGTACACAGGAGAGGCCTGAAATGCAGAGTGACACAGGACACAACAACACTGTGTCATCCTGAGCTTTAACTTCATAGGGACTCCCTGCAGCAGCAGGTAAATAGGCTTTGGGTGGCAATGCTCATGCTTATGTACATTGTCTGCAGTCTGTGTGGAGATGTTTAAATACCTTGGTACTCTTCTGTGTGCTCTGTGGATCAGTAAATAACAAGGACAAGAAAGATGATATCCTAATGTTCAAGGTGTGGTAAATCCAGTGGATGATCTGCACATATTCAGATTACCAAGAATTAACTATATTGAATATGCGCGTCTTAAAGCAAACTTCATAGTGTCCTATGATGGTCAGCTCTAGGGCAGGCCATTTTATTCTCCATGTACCTCAAGGGAAAGAAGGATGAAAGGGGCCGGGTGGTGGTGGCGCACGCCTTTAATCCCAGCACTCGGGAGGCAAAGGCAGGCGGATCTCTGTGAGTTCGAGACCAGCCTGGGTCTACAAGAGGACAGGCTCCAAAGCCACAGGGAAACCCTAAAAACCAAAAAAAAAAAAAAAAAAAAAAAAAAAGAAGGATGAAAGGGATGGCAGGCCAAAGCAGAAGAAAGAAGCATTGATAATGACCCAGAAACACAGTCTCTATTAAACAAGCTTTGAAGTCAGATAAATAAAAATTGTAACTATACAAAGAGTATAAAATTACATAATTTCAAAATAAATATGTAAAGTGGCTTAAGTATTTTTAAATATGATTTTTATATATGGCAATATATGTGCCTGAGTGTAAGCACATGCACAATGTGTGTGCACAAGAGCCCCCAAAAGGTCAGAGGAAAAACCAGTCCCTCTGGAAGTGGGGTTACGGGAGGTTGTAAGCCCCCTATGGGTACTTGGATTGAACCTGGGCTCTCTTCAAGAGCAATAGCGCTCTTTACCTCTGACTTTCAGACCCAGGGCTAAATATCTTAATAAGATTTATAAAACTGCTTTAATGAGTAAAAGAAAATAAAAAGACAAAGTCTGCTGAAAAGATGGAAGCCTAACTCCCCTTTGGAAATGAAATCAACCTCAATCCAGCCTACACTTGATAGTCTCGGAGATGTTTAGAAATACAGTTTCTCAGTTTAGCAGGGAGTGAGAGTGAGCCTCCATTTGGGAAAGCAGGAAGCGTTTCAGGGGTACAGCAACACTCTTGTAGTCGAGTGGACACAGAGTCTGTTTCCTATACAGTCCCATCCACAGCTAATGTGGGTAGTAGTTCCTGTAATGGTACAGCACAGAGATTCTAAGTATATCTGTGTCATTATGCTACGTGTCTCTGCATATGCACAGACCTGCGGTTAGAAGGTCTTTGTGAGCATGATTCCACACATGTAAAATCCAAATAATCAAACTACTTTTCAGGACTCAAAAGAATTACATGCAGTTCCACAGAAAGCATGGATATTATCACATCCCTCTAAGGAGGACCTGTGCAAGTTATGCTAGTCCAGTGCACACACAGCCCAGGGAGTGGAGGACATGGCCTGACCCCCAATTTCAACATTTCCTAGATACAAGAGTAACCTCACATACATCTATGTCTCCACAGGTCTGAGCAACCAAACTGAACGCCAGATTTTCACAGACAACTTAAAAAGAAAAGACATTAAACCAAAAGGTTAATGGAAAAGAGTTTATCCAGTAAGGAGCAGAGGCTGCCTATTAACTAAGGCAAACGTCTGATGAGCAGCAGGGACCAATAGCAGGGTTTCCTTCCCTCCTTCAGCTCTTCTGCGCCCATGTGCTTAAATACTTCGCAGGGCAAACACGTTCCCAGAGCTCAGCTCTCCTGTATAGGCCTTTCCCACAGATTTCTGCCCTGCCAGTGAACTTCAGAGACAGATAGATGACTGAAAAAAATCAGTCAACTCAAGTTCTTAAGTTAACGGTGAGTTGAGAAATCTAGAAAATTCAACTTTCACAGCACAGCCTGTAAAAACACAAAACTCTCATCTACAAATTCAAACAGGATGAATACAGGAAAGAAACCCGCCTAGCCAGCTACTGAAAGCCATCCTTTCGCCTGAGTTACATGAGACTCTCCAACAGACTGAGAAGTTTTCAAATTAATTCTGTCACTAGTGCACACATACACACACATACATACATACACACCGCACACACACATATATACACACCACACATACAAGCACACATACGTGCACAGACATCACACAGGACACATACACACACATACATACATACACACCACACACACATATATACACACCACACACACATACATACACACCGCACACACATATATACACACCACACATACAAGCACACATACACGCACCACACACACACATGCACACATACACACATACGTGCACAGGCATCACACAGCACACATACACACACACACACACACACACACACACAGCTCCAGTAATCGGGCATACATATCATCGGTTGATAACATTTTCTGACATTTGATCTTCATCTGGTAGAAAAATATTCAGGGTGGAGAGCTGATCTTAAATTAGTTCCAATATTACCAATTTGTAAAACCTATGACCAGAAAAACAAACAAACAAAAAACAGGCTTTATACTGCAGTCTCAATAACCTACTGCTGAATATTTTACATAGTGTACATTTTCTTGTACAAATTGTGCTTATCCAATACCTACAACTGCCAGAATTAAAGCTATAAAACTCGGTTAAAGCCGGAGTAGAGGATAGTCCCTAATCCTCCATTCTCAATATGTTATATCAAATGTCTTTTAGTAACTGCATTAGAAAGCAATTACAGCTTAATAGCTGTCTAAATCCATTATCAGTGTACATTTAACCTTTCAATATTTAAAGATAATATTTAATTTGAGCAAATTAATGGACTGCCTGTGAGACCAAATACATCTATTTAGTCTTCCTGGTTTTCCGTCACTGATATTTCTCTTTAGAGACTGGGTCTCGTAACAAGTCTGGTAAAAATGGAGTACTTTCTGTTTGTAGTTTAAATAGACATTAATAAATGAGAGGCCAACCTAACCCCAAATGAGAAGTAATGTCCTTATTAACTGCAACTGTCTCTTGCCATTAACAAAGCAGCTTTTAATTCTTTGTAGAGTAATCTCTATCATTAATAGTTAAATGAGTTTATATACCTTTATCTTTCAAAGTGATTTTTTTTCAAGTTCAAACTTGTCTAATCTCTTTGACTTAAAAAGGATTGACTGTTTCTTTTTAACAGAAAAGCACCCCCATGCAGTATTTTTTTACACCTCTGTTCAAGTGTAATGACCTTTAAGAACCCTGCTGATGAGTTAACCACACACTTACATTGAAAAGACCAGATCAGTATACAACACTAACCCACAGTAAAAAAAAGAAAAAGAAAAATACTGTAACATTATATTAATGGATGCAAACAAGTAAAATATCAATGAACAACAACCCAGACCAAGCAGCACCGCACGGGCCCCAACTGAACAGGTTCATGACTGCCGGCCACTGCACTAAGACTCACAGGGAGTCTTCTGCCACAGTATGATTCCTATGGATGTCTCCGAGTTTCCTTAAGGTGGCTCAATCATCACATTTCCTCACTGCCAACTCGATCGAGATGCATCAGTAGCTACGAGTTGGGAAGACCAGAGAACTCTGCTGGATCTTAGATCACATCAACAGACTAACACGTGTTAGTGAAGTGTGTGGAGCCCAAACTAAAGCTCAGCTTGTCCCTGCCACTTACTGCTCAGGCTATGTAGGACCCTAGGGCCCAGCCATCAGGAACCTCCTGTTTATCACCCAAAAGTACCTCTTCCTTCGCCATATCCAACACATCTCCTCCATCCCAAAGGGCTATGAAGAACTCCCATCCCATAATTCTCTTCCCTCATGTTTGTCATCTGTCTGATTTTTCATATCACACCCTTATCCATAGTTATGTTGAAAGACATGTTTTCCTTGTCCCAAAATTAATGTGTTTCTAAGAGAAATCCAATGAGTACTGTACCCATAATTGGACTTATATACTTCGTATCTTTCATGCTTAAAATTCCAAACCTATTGCTCTACAATACATTATAAATATTTGTAACAGACACCTTATTTTTTGTTTCATTGTTAAAAAAATCTGCATGCTTCAAGAATTAAATATTATGAAAGTGTATGCATTCAGGTTTCCTACCACAGTAATCTTTGCACCTTCCACACCCTTCACTGAAGTTCACCCTTGTTTTCTTATCAATTTGCAAAAGGCAGAAACAACAAAAATAGTGTTTACATCTCTGTCCTTTTATATAAAAGAGTAATTATTCAGTCTACGACCCGCAGCCTGAATCATTACTTAAAGTATGATAATTAAATATAGATGTGAGTGCAGCTATCTCTAGGAGGTAGTAGAAACTTGTCCTTCTAACAGGATCATACATTCCCTGTCAGGAACAGTTTGAAAGCAATGCATATCTTTCCCAATATGAAAGGAATAAAACTCAATGAATTCAGCAAAAACTAAGACAGTAAAAGTAAGACGCCTAAACTGGAGTACTACAATTTCACCTCATTTGAATCTTTTTAAATTTTATACGTGATTATGAAACTGAGATCCGTCATGGTAATTAAAAGAATTCCCTAATAGTATTCACATATAATCAAAAACATCAATCCAGCCGGGCGGTGGTGGCGCACGCCTTTAATCCCAGCACTCGGGAGGCAGAGGCAGGCGGATCTTTGTGAGTTCGAGACCAGCCTGGTCTACAAGAGCTAGTTCCAGGACAGGCTCCCAAGCTACAGAGAAACCCTGTCTCGAAAAACCAAAAGAAAAAAAAAAAATCAATCCAGAAATGTTTAGTTTCCCAAATATTGAGTTTTCCCTCAAAGAGAAAATAATTCTAGATCCATATATCCTGGGGTTCAAAAAGGATAAGTTCAAGCTTTAAAAATCTCTTTTTTTTTCTAATAAAGTATTTAAGTCAATTGAAGAAAAATAACTGACTAAAGGCTAAATCCTTCCCATTATTGTCAGTGTTTGTCCAGAGTGTCCACGGGCATTTGAAATGACATGATATACTTATTTAAGGCCATCAGTAAGTGGTGTAACAAAGCTTTATTCTCATTAGCCAAGAAAACTGACTTGGATAAAGTTTAGTAATTGAACTGGAGGAAAAAACATAAAGAAGAAGTATATTTTTTTAAAGAAAGATGGAGTGACAAAATCATTAAAGAGAAATTTCTGAATGGGACATGCATATATTATATCTATTTCTGAATGAGACATGCATGCATTGTATCTATTTCTTCACTTTAAAAATTAGCAAGTTCAAAGCAAACACTAGCACATGTCAAACACCAGGCATTCAACACAGGACTGTCAACATCAAAGCAAAATTGAATGAGTTCTCCAAAGCAGAAGAAAAAGAGTAATTATTAGTTAGACTTCCGCCTGTGGCCATCAGAAATGTTACCTTAATTTGGCCTTAATAACCTATAATCACTTTTAGTATATGGGTCTAAAACTGCCATTATTCAGCTTGATCTATGGATATAATGGGGCAGAACAGAACTGTGGGTATCATTAAAATAAGTTCCTGCAAAAGAGGGATATGCAGAACATTGCTAATGTGTAAATGACTAAATAACTTAATTAGGGGAAATGAAGAGCACTTAGAAGCACAGTTACTTAAACTGAATCATGATAGCGTTGTGTGCACGAATATATTCTTTTAAAAATGTTTATTAACTAAATAGTAGAGAAGAAACACAAAAGAGGACCTTTGTTCATAATGGCTAACATGGACTGACGAATATAAGCAGATAAAACACAACTGATCTATTTATCGTTGTTAAAAACATCAAAATGATCATAAATATATTTTTGTAAGAGATTATTTTATTAGAAATTAAAAGTAATGATGACCTAGTACCTACCTCTGGTCTCCACAATTTCGTCTTTGATACGTTACTATTATGCTTACAATTAAATAATTTGTGGTTGGGAGGCAAACAGAGAGAGACTAAGAGCTCCATAAATCTCATAAGGTACAATCACACTAAAGGGTTGTTCTTCAAAAATAAGGAAAGAAATGCAAATGAACATTATTCTTTTTAAGTCTTCAGTTTTGGCATTCCGTATATGTAAATAAACATGGCTTTCAGTTACACAAAAGCACCTTTCTTGGATATACCAGGAAAATCATGGACGTTGACAGTCACCCAAAAAAGATGCTCCCTGAAGCAAGATAAACCAGCAGACAGGCACCGCAGGGGAAAGAGCGCGGAGTGCACATGTGGGGCCTCTATGCAAAACACAGCTGCTGGGTCTAATTTTAGGCCAACTGGCCTTGTCACTGTCTCTTAACAAGGAAAATTTCCCCGCTGAATATTAGAAGCTGTTAAAAAAGAAAAGAGGCACATAATAATATTCATTAGTTAACTTATCTACATCATTGCTGTTTGATATTTAAAATACATGTGTGTGTGTGTGTGTGTGTGTGTGTGTGTGTGTATGTGTGTGTGTGTGATGTAAGCCAAGAGGAGAGCTCATCCAATGCTGGGGAGGGTACCTTAGTTAAGGCAGTTTGAGCCCAAACAAATGACTCAAGACCTTTATGCATCAAAGAGCACAAGGTACTCACTTGTCTAATGATGAAATCTAGGGGTTTGTGAGCATTCCATAGAAAACTATGAATTTTTGACAATTCTGAAGACAGTTTTAACTTTTGCTACATACTGAGCTTGTACAGCATGCTAGACACAGAGCTCAATGCCACGGTCCAGTGCTAGGAGGCTGGGTGCAGACGTACACATATGCAGTGTACATACATGGCCAGACATGTGCCGTGCAAGTTACACAACTACGGAACCAAAAGAAGATATCGCGTGGCCTGCTTTCCATTCTCTCTACCCGATTCTCCTGAGGCGAGTCTGTCACTGAGCCTGGAGCTCACCAGTTTTTGGCTAAGTTGGTTGGCCAGCAAGCCTAAGTGATCCTCCTTGCTCTACGGCCTGCCCCTAGCATGCACTGTGGTTTCAGATATGTGTGGCCATACTCAGCTTCTATACAGGTTCTGGAGAGTTGAACTCTATCCTACTCCTTGTGCAGCAAGCTCCATTACACATTGAGTCGTGTCCCCAATCCATCTATGAGAATTTAATTTTTACACCCCTAGGACTTAAATCTATATCACTAGCTGAAGCATCCCCCAGCACTGGGGTGACTATGCAGACGCAGACCAAGAGAGGAGGGATCTCTAATCATTTAACCAAGAAAATTCTAAATCTGCCACAAGCATACACTCTCACATGCTCCCAGGCCCTTCAGTAAATGAAACACGGAACTTCATTTAGGCTCGTTGGAAGTGTGGTGCCATCATTAAGAAGGGCAATGAGGCATGTGCCCACATTTGTATCTGTGATCTCCTTTTTTTCCTACAAGATGGGGATGTGGAGATGGCTTGGTGGCCAGGGGTGCTTGCTGTCAAAGCAAGAGGATCTGTGTTCAAATGCTCAGAAGTCACATTAAAAGTCAAGCGTGGCCACCTCTGTAACCCAGCATTATTTGGGGACAGAGATTTGCAGATTCCAGAAACTCACTGGTCAGTCAGCCTAGTCAAAACAGCAAGCTTTAGGTGTTTGTCTACATACATCACACACACACACACACACATACACACACACACACACACAATTCACAGAGAATGCTTGTGGTGTTTAGAAAATGATCACAAACTTGTTTCCAAAACTATATGCAAAACACAGTCTTCACGATACATAAATGTTTTTTTGCTATAGAAAAGCTACATATTTTTCATCAGAATTCTAGAGCATCCTGTAGTTCTAAAATGCTCAAATTCCTTTGGAGACAGGATCTCATGCCTCCCAGATTGGCCTCCAACTCACTATATAGCTGAGGATAACCTGGAACGTCTGATCTTCCTGAGTGCTGAGGTCACACATACACAGGCACTAACCATCCACCAGTTCCATGCAGCTCTGAGCATTAAATTCATGGCTTCCTGCATGCTAGGCCAGCACTCCGCCAACTCACCTATAGCCCCAGCTCGGTGATTCACTTCCCAGTCCGAGCCCAACTCTAGCATTATTTCCCCGACTCGCTCCCAGACCTCCAGTTCTAGTCATGGAGGACAGCAGCCACTCCAAATGCTCACAAGCCCATGGAACTCCTCCCTTATACCCAAGTGCTCTTCCATCCTCCTCTGACTGGGGAGCCCCCGACTCACCCTTCAAAGTCCAGCAGCCAGATCTCTGGGAAGGCACCCTAGTGGTGCCCTACATGCACAGACTCCTCATGTACAGGCACCAGATAAGATCTTTGTAGACACTCGTGTCCTTTAATGTAAGACCCTTGAGATCAACAACTATCTTCTCATCCTCCTTTTTGTAATCAAGAATTCGACAAACTCCATCACATTTCCTGACGGCTCAAGAAATTTGCTAACTAAATTCTAATAAGTGAGTATCGAAACAAATGCTATAAAAGTCACCTAACAATATTCTAGTAAGGTGCTACGTAAGCAACAGAAAATTCCTAGGAGACAATCTGACTACAATGATCGTCACTCCTGATATTAACTAATTCTGGTATCCATTCATTAGCCAGTCTGGTTCTTAAAAAAAAAAAAAAAAAAAAACTAACACGCTCCTTATGCAGTTCTTTTACATGCATGCTGCTTTTCTGGATTTCTTTTACTTTTTGCTGTTTGACTATTCAAATTTTTTGTTCAAAAGTAACATGACCATAGTCATTTTTAGCTACATTTTAAGTATAAAGAAAATAGAAACTGCCTATAGAAGAGAAGGTCTCATTTTCAAATGTATACTTTCATGGAGATTTCAATTATTTTTTTCCACTACAACATGAACAATAATGAAGAAAACTGGGAGAAGAGGCCCAAGTCTGTTACTGCTGTTTCTACCATACATTAGTCTGAGGCACAAGCTCCAGTCCCGTGGGTGAAGCCCAGATGCTGCCTGCTATAAAAAATAAAGTTTTATCAGCACACAATAATGTTCATTGGCTCAGTTATTGTCTATAGCTGTTTTCATGCTACAATAGCAGACGTTGGTCACTACAACACAGAACATACACCCTCGAAACCAAAAACAGTATGTAGCACCTTGCAGAGAAAGTGTACTGACCTCTGCCACAGGCTAGACCAGCGGCTCTAAACCAGTAGGTCACAACCCCTTTGGGAATCAAACAACCTTTGCATGGGGATTGCCTAAGACCATCGGAAAACACAGATATTTATATTATGATTTGTAGCAGTTGCAAGATTACAGTTATGAAGTAGCAACAAAATAATTTTATGGTTGAGGGGGGCACCACCACATGAGGAGCTATATTAAAGGGTCGTAGCACTGGGAAGGGTGAGAACTGCTGACCATTCTTGTTGTGAGAAATGTATGCATTCTCTAGTTCTCCAGTGAGGGGGAAGAACTTTCTTTTAGCAGGCCTTCCCGTTACAGATGTCTACACAGGTAGGAAAGGTGGCAAAATGCTTATAACTGTAACATAAGGCACTGGGCACTGACGTGAATTTTCAGAAAACTAGTCTTAGGAAATCAAAATATCAAAATGTACCACTGAACCAGGATGTGTGGACTTGCAGAAAGGAAGCAGGAGCATCGGGTGGCCCCTGGGAAAGCTGTTGATAAAGAAGTTAGTGCCCAGCAGTGTGCACCCTCCTGCCAGTCCTGGCAGCGTGCCCTCTGCCTCTGTTTTTTGCACACGCTCCTGTCTTCTTCGGTCTGGCCAAGGAACCCAAAGCCTGGCATGCAGAAGGCACCTCACGCAATCACATACTCCATCCTTGCTTTGCTTCCTTGATTTTTACAGTTAAGCACTAATGAGGCGCAACTAGTTGGAGTCTTCTTCCTGCAGTAACTCTGTGTTCTCCTAAGATTAATATCTATAATATTCCAGGCCAAGTTGTCCTTGCCTCATTATTCTTCTAAAACATATTCAATCACAGACATATTGACCAATTGTTAGAAAACAAACACAACACTAAGATTTAAAAAATAAAATCCAATCTTCTGGTTCTCCTGTTAATAATAATAGCCAACAATTCAACATTCTGTTGAGAAAAAAAATTGCTGTTTTTTTCACTGATGTTACGTCAAGGAGACCTCAAGGAGAGGCTCTCTACACCATAATGAGGTAGTGGACAAAAAGGCAGGTCTGTAATCAACTGTCAGAAATGCCATGTCCTCCAGAACCCATAGGGACTGTTCCGTGTCATGCCACACACAAGAGAATGCTGTGAACAGCTGTTGCAATTGTGAAGCGTGGCCTCGAATACACAGAAAGGCATCTCCTTTTAGAGCTCACACTTTAGCTCTGCCCTACAATGGCAGCACAGCTTCAGACAAGGCAGGGAATTCTGAGACTTGGTTCCTCTTCATAACCAGATTTGGGGACTTAATGCATGAAGATGAAGAAAGGAAGCCTGGCATGAAGCTGAGTGGCTGCTATCCAACTCCTGGTTTTGTTTGATACTTTATCTGATAATGCGCAAAATGTAGCTGCCAAGCACAAGAATAAAAGATGATAATTTTGAAAATCCACAGCACAAAAGGAAAGACACTTCTTGGTTTCCAATGGCAACGCTATTGTCCTGAACTTAAAGTGAGTGTAACCACATAAAGTTTTCACTCCCCCGAAAAAGTTTTCAGTCCTATTAATTTAATGATTCTAATTGGAATATATACCTATTAATCTTTATTAAATAATTTTTAAAATAAATATCATTTATTAGATCCAAAGACATCACCATTTAGATCTAATTAAACTATAAATACAGTTATTTTTTAAGAAAATGTTATTGCAGTTGAGTTCTGAAGAGTTAGGAAGGCAAACACCAAAAGAAGGGATGTTCCACAACACTTGAAAAGGTCGTGGATCAAAGAAAGTTAGAAAAAGTCCCACGTAAGTAGACAGCAGTCAGTGACAGGAGAAAACCTAATATGAATACAGAAGTTTTTCTAAGTCCCATTATTCTAAGAGTTACTATAATCACAATAAGAAAAACACTAAATTGTGTGTTAACAGACTGGTTTTTTTTCCTTTTCTTAAAATCACTCTAGTTACATTACAACATGGGTTCATCGGGGAAAGTAAAAAGAGAGAGGAGTCTGGAAGCGACCAGAGGCAACCATGCTAGGAATGATGGTGCACTGACCTTGCCTGGCCAAAGCAGCCGGGAAGCAATAACAAAAAGGAAAGGGTCGAGGTGTCTAAAACCACTGGATTGCATGGTAGTGCCATTCTTCATAGGCAGAAAAGTTCCTGGAAGCATTCACAGAAGGGGGTCAAATACAATAGAGAGCTGGCTCAACAAATTGTCAGAGTGACATGGAGGATACCAGAGCAGTTTATAGGCGAGAAATCTCCTTGGAAACAAAGGTGGCAACTTAGTGTAAACTTTCTGTTCCACCGGGTGCCACAACCTTTCAGTCCCAAAGAAAAGCACAGAACCTTATATTAATTATAAATTGTTTAACCTATTAGCTCAGGCTTATTATTAACTAGCCCTTACAACTTAAACTAACCCATAATTCTTATCTATGTTAAGTCACAATGCTTGGTACCTTTTTCAGTGCAGCATTTTTATCTTGCTTCCTCTGTGTCTGGGTGGTGACTACAGACTGAGCCTTTCCCCTTCCCAGAATTCTCCTAGCCTGATCGCCCCACCTCTACCTCCTATCTGACTACTGGTCAATCAGTATTTTATTAAACCAATACAAGTGACAAATCTTTTCAAGGTACAAGAGTATTATGCCCCAACAACTTAGGATGGAAGAGAACATGAGAATGACAGTAGACATAGAAAACCTACCATGTGCTGACAAGGACCAAAAGATTCTAAGTGTTAGCTTACTGCATTCCCCCAAGGACTCTGCTGCTATACTTTGCTCAGAAAACCGGGTTTCAACGTTAAGAACAAGATCATAACATCACCTGGTTCAAGACTTAGGCACCGCACCACATTGCACTCAACAGAATGCATAGAGGTCCAGGGACGACGCCTGAGGTCTTTAAGCATTACAGTTCAATACAAATCGAACACAAAACAAACGCACAAGGAACACGGACTATGGGAAAGGTGCATGTACACAATTTCTAGAAAGAAGGGTGGGAGGTTAAGGGAGAAGGAGGGAGAGATACTGTCTGTTTTCTGAAACGTAACTAAGAGGGGTGCAGTTCTCCACAATCTCAATGGGAATAGTTGGCATGAGAAAAAAATGTAGGTTCGGTGGGATGTCGGAGACGAACTAAACAGTAAAGGAGAACTCTGTCTTGAAAATCAGACTACAAAAAAACAGTTTACTTTAAAGAATTCTGGAATCTCTGTGGCAGTTCTTGCTTGACAGATTTGTCAGCAAGTATGTGAGAAGCTCAAACCAAGCTAGTCATGCCCCTGTGTTTAAAGTGGGGAAAACGCAATTTTTCTGACTTGGATGTTGATGTGTAAGATGGGAACAGGGTGGCTGCTGCTGATGGCATTGTTATTAAATGTTCTGTGCCAATTTGCTTACAAAAAAAAAAAATTCTGGAGCCTCTTCTTCAGACTTGCCACATGTCTCCATCTTTTCATAGTGCCGGCACTGACATTTGCCCACTGTGCATCCAAACCTACTAGAAATTCAACTTTCAGCATTTTATTTTCATCTAGTATATATTTTAAATTACTCCATCATTTATATATTCGGGAGGGCCACTTCTAGTGGAGGTGGCAAATGAAAGGACAACACAAGGAAGTCAGTTCTCTACTCTGATCAGGGACAGAACTCAAGTTGTCAGGCTTACCTTTCTCTGCTGAGCCATCTCACTGGCCCCTTTCTCGTTTACTTTAATTATATTGAGACTATTAGAAGTCGCCTATAAAATTATTTTAAACAGAAAGACATAACCATGACATTAAGTATAAAAATATAAAAATTAATAATTTTCCAAGTGAAAAAAAATAAGCAATGAGAGATGTTTTAAATGACACATTACACAAAGTTGAAGAGAGAATTAGTGAACTAGAAGATTAATCTACAGAAAATACCGTAAAGCAGCGGACACAATGAAATGGAAAATATGAGAGAAGTTTAAAAAAAAAAAAAAAAACAAAGGCAGGGAGAGCAAGTACAACACATTTACTCAGTCCTCACAGGAAATAAACATAATGATTCTCCTTGGTTGGAGGAAAACAGAACCACAGACACAAAACAACAAACAAAAACTATTAAGCAAAAATTAAGATTATCATCAAAAAGAACAGGCAGATTTCCAAAAGAGGACATATATAGATGACCATCAAACTTCTCAGAAGTCAAAAGAGAATTAGGGAGTCACTGGAATGAAATCATTGGAATAATGACAGAAAACTTGTGTCCAGAAGAGAAAAAGAATAGGACACTCATTTGGGAGAAAACACTAGAGTTGAGCTCCAACTTTCCCACACAAGCCAAATCCCTAAAGGACACACTTCCCCACACGGGAAAATCATTCCACGCAGGAAGGCTGAGATGCAGGAAAGCATAAACAACATGCACAGAAGAAATCTAACAGTGTCTGCAAAATTCCAATGCTTAACTTTCAGAGACAATTTTAAGGACCAAAGCAAAAACACAAATAACAGAGGAAATAATGGGAGGAGTATTTGTTGACCCCAAAGGAGTCTTCAGGAACTAAGATTATAAATTTACAGTATATGAAATAAACTCTTGCATCAGGAAAGTCCAAAGATAACTATCAGAAATAATTGCAAACAATGGAAGAAGACAAGAAATAAAAAGCAACAAAACCTAGCAAATGCATTTGAAGGAAAGGAGAGAATGTAAAAGTAGTAAAAACATAACACAAATGAACAGCTGAAGTATAGACATCAGGCACCAGAGCCACACGGAAACACACCTATACTGTAGTCTATCTAAAAGATGTAAGTCATTTGACATTATCTTTTTCAATAAAATTAAAATTTTGTAATAACTGGTTCATATAAAGTACAATATGGAAGAGTTAAAAATAAAAATTAAAAAAAAACATATAAATATGACCCAAAAAGAAAAATGGGATAACTCTACCAATATAAGACAAAATAAATTGCAAGGTAAAAAAAGAGCAGAAAGAATTGACTATAAATAAAGTGAATAGATTTGATTAACCCTACAGATAAATTATGTTGATTCTAAACATAAATATATGTAATAATGTAATTTCAATGTGCATAAAGTCAAAACAGAAAAGTGGAGAGAACAACAACAAATTCACCAGCATAAAGTACTCTAACCCAAGTTCCTGAGTAGCACAGGTCTCAGGCACATTTTTAAAAATTCACAAAGGTATAGATGATTAAAATAAAAACCAATAAGCTTGAATTTCTGGATATACAGATGACTTCAACTCAAGAGCCAGGGAATGTGCATTCTTCCCATGCACATGATAAAATACTATGGAGATTAAATAGCAGAACTGACAGCAAAGGAAGTCAAGAAAGTATAACAAGGCAGATTCTCCGACAACAATTCAACTACAATAGAAGTTATTATAAAAACTCCCAGTAAAAGGTATGTAGAGGGGACTTCTTTTGTGGAACATCTACCAGCAGCATTATTGACAGCAAAAACCTGGTCTAAGCTAACCATGTCCGCCATTGCCTTTCCCACTCAGCCTGTGATCCTAGACGGTGCAGTTAGGAGAAATAATGCAATTATCTTCGCATAATCACAATTAACAGGGAAACTTTGAAAGAAAGTATGTACATTATTTCTAATGAGAAACCTTAGCAATATGGATGAACATGAAAATCAATATACAAAAGTTAACCAAATGTCTATATGCCAGCAACAATTTGAATATTTCATGTAAAAGAAAATTCCATTCATAACAGAAACAACAATAAAAAAGCTAAACCATCAAGATAAATATTCAACCTCAGAAAAATACAATGTAAAATTACCTATCATTCTAAAAGTATAATTTAAAAAAATCTTTCTATCAAAGACCAAAATGAGAGGCTACATAGAAAAGGTAGTAATTACTAAAAATATCACGTTGCAACAAAATCACCTCAAGTCTCTCTGCATCTTCATTAAAAATACCTAAGAGACTCATTTCAAAGACCTTGCCTTGCTAATTCTTAAAATAACAGCAAAGAACGCCAGGTAAATGTGTGTGTGTGTGTTTGTGCATGTGTATGTGTGTGCATGTGTATATGTGTGTGTTTGTGCGTGTGTGTGTGTATGTGTGTATGTGTGTGTGTGTGTACACAAATGAGACAGGAGAAGCGGGAGGAAGGACTCCTACCAGGTATGAAAACATGACATCAAACTTAAAATGCAGAGGCAACACAGACAAACTGCCCCAGAGATGAAAGACACTCATACACATGGGAAGTATTACAGAAGGATCACTGGGGTGACTGGGGAAAGAATGGGCTTTTCATTAAGGAACTGGAGAACGAGTGGGTATTCTGTATGGGTATTCAGCCCACACAGAAAGTCATGTGGAAGACAAAATCTTGAGATACTTTTATTTCCTGACCTTGGTATAGAGAATGACTTCCCCCCACAAGACTCGAAACATAAAATCTTAAAAAATAGCCTGACAATGTTAAAGATATTGCTAGGGCTGGAGATTTGGCTCGGCAGTTGGGAGCACTCGCTGTTCTTCCAGAAGACATAAGTTTGATTCTCGGCACCCAAGACTGGTGGCTCACAACTGCCTATAAACCCAGCTCCAGAGAAGCTGACGCCCTCTTCTGGCCCCTGTGCATACCTGCACTCCCATGCACATACCCACACACAGGCACCCATAACATTTAAATAAATCAATAAATATTTTTACAAGGCTCTGCTTACTAAAAGTTACTGCAAAGGAGAAAGGGATGGGCCGCAGAAGTACCTGTAGTAGGTGACTGAGAAAGAATTATTCAAAACTTGAACAACACCTACAAATTGATTACAGAAAAAAAAAAGGAGAAAATGGGGAATGGGAGAATTCCAAGGAACAATGCAGGAAAAAAAAACATACATGATAATAAATATATGCAAAACCTCATCATCAAGAAACCTGCATATTGAAACCACAATGAGATACGTTTTATGTTTTATACCTACTAGAAAGATACAAATTAAGAAGCTTGATTAACACCTAAGATAGACAAAGACATGTACCCATAATAATCTTTTATGCTGCAGGTGAGAATGTAGATTACTAAATTAAAAATAAAAAAACTCGAAAAAAAAATCTCGTCATGTTGCGCTTTCACATAACGTGACAGCCTAGGACGTCTACGCACAAGCATCTACTTTACTGAGAGACTCGCCCTGTGGATCAGCTAAGAAATAAAACCAAGCATGGCTCACACAAAACAGGCGAGCAAGCCAGAAGCTCAAGCGATAAACCGGGGTGGTGTCCAGCAGTATCAACAGTGACGGAAAACCACCCGCGTCCACGCGGGTCAACCTGGAACGCACACAAAGCGAGAACGGAAGTGGCAGGACACTGCGCGATACTCTCAGCAATCCCCCGCAGGCGAGCCAAAACACCACACTTCACTTCCTAAAACTACCCCACAAGAGAAAAGGGGGAACATATCATAATACACTTACCTGTCGCAGAAAAGATAAAAGGGGACAGTGACAGAAGGAAAGTTTACAATGAGAACCAGCAGCTAGTCGCAAAACTGCTGTGGTTGGTAAGGAGGGTAGGTGGGCTCGGAAGCATTCCTCCATGACTAAGTTTCATGACTTCCAGCGTGCAACACATAGTCCTCTGCAGCTGTCAATTACTACATGATAAAACAGGTCCTGTAATATAGACGGATTATCCCTTATCTGAAATGCATGAGACCAGATGCGTTTTGAATTTCATATTCGTTTTGGATGTTGCGGTATTTGAATGCACAACATGGAATGACTTGGGGATGGAGCCCAGGTCTGAACACAGGAATTCACGTTTCACTTGCACCTCCCACACACAGCTCAGATGCCATTTCGTGTAGTTTTCAATGCCTCCGTGTGAAGGGACATAGGCTCTGATGCGGGGTTTCCACTAGTAGCCTCAGGACAACGCTCAAAAACTTTGGAACCTTGGTAACTTTCGGGTTTTCAGGGGATAATGTGTGCTTGGCCTGCATCTGATCAGGATGACATGGAAAATGGGGAGCACCTGAAGAGAGAGCAGATGCAGAACCAAGTCTTGATACAAAGGGTTAAAGGAAGACCTCTGTGGATGGAGGGAAGGTGAGGGGAATAGCTTTCTACTTGTCTTTTCCTTGGTTTTGGTTTTTGAGACATGGTCTGACTCGATAGCCAAGGCAAGCCTAGAACTCATGGGCAATCCTCTACCTCAGTCATCCAAGTGTGGGAATTACAGATTTCAGCTACCATACCCAGCATATCTATCTTTGCATTTAATTATGAAATATTTCAAGCATTTCAAGCATGGAAAAGAAATAGTATAGAAAAGAGCTTGCCATGATGACATTGACTATGCTAATCTTTTACTAACTTTTATTGAGGAAGATTAAAAAAAAAATCACCAGGCAAGGAAGTGCACACTGGTCACATATTGAGTTCCAGGCCAGCCAGAGCTACACAGAGAAACCCTGCGTTAAAAAACAAACAGCCTAACGAGGCATGGTGCCTGAAATCCCAGCATTCAGGAGGCTGCAGCTAAAGGGATTATAAAATTGCAGCCACCACCAGCCTGAGCAACACAGTGATGTCCTGTGTGGACAAAGGAAAGGGGGGGTGACAGGGACAGGAAGGGAGACTAAAGAGATGGCTCAGCAGTTAAGAACCCTGACTGCTCTTCCAAAGTCACCCACATAGTGACTCACAATGCCCTGTAACTCTAGTCCTAGGAGATCTGACACTCTCTTCTGGCCTCCATGATCACTAGGTTCTAGGTATGCAGATAACATACAGACATATAAGCAGACAAAATACCTGCTATGCAATAATCCTTTAGTACACTGTGAATATGTATTACTTTCATTGGTTTTATAAGGAACCAACTGGCCAATAGCTAGGCAAGAAGAGGTTAGCTGGGAGAGCCAAACTGAGAGATGCAGGGATGAAGGAGAGCAGAGTCAGGAGGGGCCACCAGCCAAACGCAGAATAAGCAGGAGATGAACATGCCATGCGGAAAAAAGGGACCACCACGTGGTAGAGTGAAGGTAAAAAGTATGGGTTCATTTAAAATGCAAGAGCTAGTTAGTAACAAGCCTAAGCTATCGCCCGAACATTTATCATTAATAATAAGTCTCTGTGTGGTTATTTGGGGAGCTGGCTGGCAGGAGGACAGAGCTGACTGGAGGGACACAATCTGGCTACATAAAACTATTCACATAAAACAAAGAATAATGTTTTAAAAGTGCCGTAGATCTGTAGAAGCTCAGTGTGTCCCTCCAAAAGAAAGGCCGGCACATTTTATTTTGCTTTTATCTAAGACTTACCGAAGCATGCCCAGAGGACGATGGACTCCCTAGGAGGAAGATACCACACCTGAGAGCTGCTAAAGCTACATCTGGCTCACCAGCACTGGATACATGCTTTTGGAGCTGATAATTTCTACACTCCCCTCCTTTCTGAACACATATGCTGAAGAATCCGAACAGTTCTAGGAACCAGGAGCCAAGTATCACTAACTGGCATTGGTCTAAGGCTAGCCTATTAGCACGGCTGCACCCAGGGCTAACCAGCTGGCCCACATAGAGATGGGGCCTTGGTGTCTCTTCTCTAACTTTCACAGTAGACACACTGAGAGAGTGGCAAGATTCTGCCTCATGAAAGAGACTACCCAGCGTGCTAGATTGAGAGAAGACACCAAAGATTAAACTAAGACCCATGAAAGAATGGAGCAGGAACAGCTGGAGGGAATTATGGCAGAGGCTGATGGTAGTTAGGAGAGGCCAGGGTGGGAACTGACGGTGGGATTTGGGTAAGCAGGAAAGCTTCATGTCATACCCAATCAAGAGCTGACAGGTAATTTCCTTTTTTGGTCTACCTCAAGAAATAAATACAGAAGCTGGAGAGATGGCTCAGTGGTTTAGAATGCTGGCTACTCTCCCAGAGGACCCAGATTCAATTCCCAGCACCCACATGGCAGCTCACAACTGTCTGTAACTCCAGTTCCAGGGAATCTAACGCCATCACACCAAATGAACATAAAATAAAGCTAAATAAATACTTTTTAAAAAAAGCAATAGAATCAAGGACTGATGATACAATCCCAGGCAGAACACCATATAAGTCAAGCCACCCTCAAGTTCAGCGACAAACACGTCCAGGAGCATCAGGGGACTGTGCTCGCGATTGTATCAAATAGTTCTAACATTAGGGACAACAAGCCTAAGTGGTCCATAGTCACCAGAAAAAAAAAAAAGACTCGTTTTTACCTCTGCACCCTAGAAGAACAGAACTGTAAAATTAATCGAGCCCTTTTCTCAGAAAACATAAGGTGTTTCCTCAGTGATCAGTGGCAACAGGAGCAGGGAAGGAATGGCAACCGGAAGCTGATTTGCACATTCTCAAGTTAGTACAATGTTAAAGGCTGTTAAACACACACACACACACACACACACACACACACACAAAAGCAAGTACTCACTAGGAATGTTCTCCCATGAGCTGAAGGCCAGATTTCAAATAAAGACTCCAGTCAGTTCTTGAAATGTAGTCGCCAGTGGCAGCCCAATTTCGGAAATCCAGTTCATACCTGAACATGTGTCTACAGGAGCCTCACAGCTGGCAGGGCTGATATACTGAGTACCTTGTGGGTACTGTTCCTAGCTGCAGCAGAGGGTCCCCAGGAACAATTCTGAGCAGTAGCAATGTTCCTTGTGTTCAGCCTTGCAGAGAGCCTGGCCCCTGTCTACCTCTGGCCTCTGTTCCAATCACGCTCTCCTGCCCGATCACCACACCTCACTCTATATGGGAGCCCAGTCCCGCCCACGTCATCCACTTAACTACCCCCATCCACCAGAACTCAGCTTAGCTGTACTCACCTCTAAGTAGCCTTTCCCTACTGTCCAGCTGGGCCAACTAACGTGACTGTTAATGCTTCCCTCACCTCTAACATTAGAGTTTGCTGTCTTGTAGGTCACTTATTCCTGTAATGTCTACTGCCATTTTCAGGGAATAAGGGACCCTGTTTATCTTTCCCTGGATTCACCTCCAGAGCCCAGTATGTGACCTGCCACATGGTCATCAAATTTTAAACTAAAAGTCATTTTAAATCCTAGTACTCAGGAGGTCAAGCCAGAAGATCATGAGTTCTAAGTCAACCTGGAATATACATGAGTCTCTCTCTCTCTCTCTCTCTCTCTCTCTCTCTCACACACACACACACACACACACACACACACACACACACACGAGTAAATAAAATTTAAAAAAAAAACCAAAAACTACATTACTATGTATAAATTATAAAATAAATATTACAGAAATTCAAATGTGAAGATAAAAAGATATCTTTAGTGTCTTTCAAGCAAATCAATCTCGCACACTTGCAATTTTTAAATTTCTGCTCAAAATTGACAAATAGGACATAATTATAATCATTTCCCATAGAGACTCTGGTGCTAAATTTGAGAGTACATTCATAACAACCCACCTGAAGGTCCAACTTCCACATTCCTTCAAAAGCTTCCTTCCTTTACACACCACACACACACACACACACACACACACACACAGATTCTAAAATTGAGATTTTTTTACTGGAAATGTGCACTGAACCCTACTTGGAAGCCATCTTTTGCAGGAGTTCTATCTCTTCATTTAAAAGCACTTTCTTAACGAATCCCAGCTGAACTTCTAACACCAAGAGCAGCGCGCTCCACTTAAAGGTGGGAGTTGACTCTGGTGATGCCGCACAGCACCAGAGCATGCCCACAGTAACAGGGTCATTTGCAGCTGGCCTCTCGGGGAAAATAAAAAATAAAAACTTACAAAATGAATGAATGAGTGACAAAGTAAATGAGTACATGGAAGTTTATCATTCTTAATAATTCTATTAATGTTCCAACAACAGATTCACATGCCCAAATTAAAAAAAAAAAAAAAAAAACAACGAAAAACGCCCTTGTGGTATCCCAAACTTTTCAACATTGTTTCACCAACCAAGACTTGATCCGATTCTACCAAAACCTTCGGGGTTAAAGAGTTCTTTAGTTCTTTTAACACTGCAAAAATACATCTTATACAAAAGAAAAAATAGTTCTACACAGGCTAAAAAATACAGAATAATAAAAACTTAATGAAATCAAGAGAAAATTACATGTCAGAAGAAAATTAACCTAAAAGCTAAAAGAAACTAACTGATAGCTGGTGAGGTGACTCACCGGGTAAAGGTGCTTGCAGGCAAACCTGACAAGCTGAGTTCGATCCCTGGGACATACATGATTCGAGGAGAGAAGTGTATTCCTCAAGCTGTCCTCTGGTCACCACACATATGATGTGGTACCACATCCACACATACCCAACACATAAGCTAATTAATCAATTAATAATGTAAAGTGTAAGAAGAATCGCAGATCAGAAAAGCATTCAACACCTGATAGCATCAGTTAGTGGATGATGCTCAACATGGCAACGACTCAAACAACTAAAACCAATAGTGTCTGGGCTGCCTATATGGCTCAGAGAGTATGCACAAGGTCCTGAGTTCAAATCCCCAGCATCTACAGAAAAAGCCAGGGTTGGCTACTCTCAGTACCCTTGGGAGTGGAGACACGATGACCTCTGGGACTAGCTAGCCACTAGCCTACCTCCAGGAAAAGTAAAAAAAAAAAACAAAAAACCACTAACTCAAGAAAATAAGGCAGAGATTCATTGCTTACTCTGACCTTCATGAACCACAACCACCCACCTCACCCACACACACCAATGTTTGGTCTTTTCAAAATTATAAGATCAAATCATATATGAAAATATTATTAGTATCTGATGACCAAATTTTTCAAGTGTCCTAGTCTGCTTTGTATTGCTATGATAAACACCATAACTAAAAGCAATGTGGGGGGAAAGGGCTTATTTCATCTTCTAGATTACAGTTACAGTTCCATCAGGAAGGAAAGTCAGGGCAGGCACTCATGGCAGGAACCCACAGGCAGCAACTGAAGCCAAACCCATAGAAAGATACTTAGTGGCTTGCTCTCCATGGCTTGCTCAGCTTGATTTTTGGTTTGTTTGTTTGGGTGATTGATTGGTTGTTTCTTGGAGATGATGTTTTTTCAAGGCAGTGTTTCTCTGTATGGGTCTGGCTGTCCTGAAACTCAACCTGAAAAACAGGTTGACCTCAAACTCAAGAGATCTTCCTGCCTCTGTCTCAAGTGCTGGGATTAAAGGTGGGCACTGCCACACCCAGCTATCAAGTATCAACTCACTTTTTTAGTGTGTATTTGAATGTATGTATTCATTTATTTATTTTGTGGGGGAGGGGTTGAGACAGAGTTTCTCTGTATAACACCCCTGGCTGTCCTAGAACTAGCTCTTGTAGACCAGGCTGGCCTTGAACTCAGAGGTCTACCTGTCTCTGCCTCCCAAGTGCTGGGATTAAAGGCGTGCGCCACCACTGCCCGGCTAACTTTTTTATACAACTCAGGACCATATGCCCAGGCAGGGCACAACTCAAGCAAGCTGGGCCCTCCCATATCAATCATTAACCAAGGAAATCTTCCACAGGCTTGACTACAGGCCAATCTTATGGTGACATTTTCTCAACTGAGGTTCTGTCTACCCGGGGGATCTCAGCGTGTTTAACTCTGACCAAATACAAATGTGCTCAGTATGTGAAGGTTTTTGCTCCCTAACCTGAGTGACCTGAATTTCATCCCCAGAGTCCACAGAAAACGGGAACCAACTCTACAAAGTCATCCTCTGACCTCCACTCACACGCCCACGAACACATCATGAGTGCACACAAAACAAATAAATAAATTTTAAACGAAAAAAAAGTTACTATGAGATTAACATTATGGGGTGCAAAGTATTTCCAGCATAAAACCCCTCATTATTTTAAAAAGGGGAGAAAAGATAAAAATACATAAGATCTCAACAGAATTTCTTAAGCGTACCTAGAAACATCTTTGGAAGATTTTCATTTTCTTTGTGCTCTGTAGATTACCCAACTGTTCATTACTAAGTCTCAACCAACCCTTGAATCTGCAGCCACTGGAATTGGAAGCTCCTGCTCCACTGAGTGTGGTCACAGAGGAACATTTTTATCTCTGACACTTGGGGCAAGGAAAGGTGCACACATGCACATATGCGTATTTTTCCTGCTTGTGGCACAACTGTAATGCGCTCTATTCAAAGAAGAATCCGGCTCCTTCACAGTGTTTTCACAAGCGTTATGTAAATTGGGGCTGAGATGATATTATCCTTGAGACAGGTTTTGAAATGTACTCATGAGTTACTAGATGCAATAAATAGATCGGTGAATTACTACATGGCAATCGTAACTATTACGTTTTCCTGCTAGCTCTGACCCAGATGCTATGTGGCCCCGGTGATGATGGTGGCAATGATAATAAAAAAAGATGATGAACTTTTGTGATCTTAAAACGTTCTAAATCTGTAGCTTTTCTTTCTGAGCAGGTGTAATGCCTCCTGAATTATGCTGGCGGGGCTCATGTTGTTTTTTGTAATTTAAGAGACAGGCTTTAAAGTTCTATCATGTTATAAATATGAAACAGCTCCTTAGGAACAAATATTTTTTTAAAAAAAAAAACTGCCAGATTTTCAGAATTTAGTTTAATGAATAATTTTCTCCAAAGGAGCTATCATTTGGGATCAAGAAAAAAATTTCCACTTTGAATATTATCGGAAGAGCAAGAAACCAATTCACATCAAAAATTTTGAAAAATCAAAAACTTCAATTTCCACACCCAATGTTATCCACTAAGAACTCGTGCTTTTGAAGGCACTGGCTTTTACTCTGTTACCCGCCTCGAGAAATTCAACGTTGGGGGTAAAAACACAGTAAAAACACTGACATGTAGGGCAAGAAAGTTGGCTTGAAGATCATCCCATGTCATGTGTGCCTAGATGACAGCTGACCCTTATTGCAGAGCGAGGACCGACTACAGGATGGGCTCCAAAGGCCCATCTATACTTTCTTCCCTCCGCTCCTGGTTCACTATTATCTTGATAAAAATTTAGCCCCTACACACACCCCTCTTTCAGGATCAAAATCAATGTATTCATGAAACTTATAACAGCAGGAGCATCTGGTAAGAAATAATCTTTCAAAACCTAAAACTAAAAAAAAGAAATGCATTTCTATTTATATAAACTATCGCAAACCCAGGTGTAGAGGCGCCAGGCTTGAAGACGTAAAGGCAGGTAGATCACAAGTTCAAGACCAGCCTGGGCTACACAGCAAAACCTTGTTGATAAATAAGTCAGATACATAAGTTTTTTAAAAACTGATGCATGTTTATGTCTTCGGAAAGAGGTAAGCTGATTTCTTATGCACTTTCTGTGTTTTTGTTATAGTTCGGCTCCATGACCCGTTTGGATACATCCTTCTCCCACAAAGCCTCCCATGCCCTTACAGCTGCCAAGGAGGGTGGTGAACTTAACATACACCAAAGAAGTCATCAGGTGGGCCACCTGTCAGCATTAAAATAGGGGGCTAAAAACCAACCCAGGCAAATAGAAGCAGCATCTTCTGGCCATTCCCAACATACTAAAACCCAAGGGGTGCAGCTCCAGTGGCTCTACTGCCATCTCAGGATGGGACAGAAATAAAAAAATACACCTTTCTAACCATGCATTATCAAACTTTGCTCAACTTCAGGGGCTACAGAAGCCATTCCAGACAGAGCATGACAGTGTGTATGTTTTTCAAGTCTTGCTGTTGAGCATTTTACAGAATATGAAAAGTAGGCTGGGCAGAGCTATCGTTCCCACATTCGCCATAGATGCTCCATCCTTTCCTCATTTAGCAGTTCTTTAAGGACTTTGTAGTTAAGCCCCAGTTTGGGAAATTTGAGATTAAGAACCTTCCATTTGGAGGTCTTGCAATTCGGCTAAGTACCCCAAAAGGGAATGTTTAAATTAATGGAAGATTAAAGCAAGGAAGAACATTCTATAAGGTATTCCATAATGGGGCTCTGTCACCACCTTCTCTCCTTTATTGAGAAAATAGTCTTGTTCCCAAGGGGCTGAAAGTTTATACGCCAACCATCAGACCAGTTTAACTATTCAAAGTTAAAAATGTCAGGGAAAAAAAGCTCGTAATGGAAATGCTGACATGCCATGAAGTAAGCACAGGCAGGTGCCCTGCCACCAGGGTCATAATTCAATCAAGCTGCACTCTGACGTCATCTGCTACAGAAAAAAAGCCAAATGGTTTATGAACAGCACCAGAAGCCCCAAGATTAAATTACAGCCCTGATATTTAATCATGGGTCTTACTATGTTATTTTTAATAACACAATACATTTTAACAGTTATTCGTCAACTGCCTGAGCCAAATTAGACCCCGCGATGACAAGTGAGCACCATCTCAGTTTTATTATTTCTTTTCAGAAATGGTAGATTATATACCTTTTATTGCATTGGAAAAATACATAGTTGATAACAACTGAGCAGGCCAAACTTTAATTAATAGCAGCACCGCCACTGTGACTTGAGGGTTGGGACATGTATATTCATACCCTGTTTTAGCCACAACCAACTGTATGATTGGGGGAAGAGATATTTAGCTCTCTCCCAAAATCTTGATGCTTCATCATAAAATAGAAGACCTCTAAATCCTCCTGTAAACCTAATTTTCCATAAATTATTTACTTGCTAAATAGATACGGTGTGACTTTTCTTTAGGGCTCTTCACGGATCAGAATATAAAGCTTTCAGTGTGAAAAGGGCTTGAATTTTTCAACTCACCTAGGATGACTGATCAAAGGGGCGCCCTACCACATAAGAACGTATAAGCCAAAGTTTCCAGAGGCAGTGTCAACATCAGCAAATGAAACAGGTTCTTTACAAAGTAATGTATAAATACTGCCACACATGTGAAGGGTTGTTTGCAAAACAAATCAATACAGGCACATTCAACAATGGATTGCAGCTAATAAACTACATATAGTAATTACCACCAATGGCAGTCTGGAAAGTCATTCATTACATGTTAATTGTCACACAAAAGTACAAAAGCAGCCATCTGAACAATTGAGTGGCTGCACCTTTAAAAAAAAAAAAACTTTCCTACAGGCCTAAAATCCACCCACAGGAACCGATTTTAAACACACCTGGGTATTTGATATGCTGATTAACTAGCCCTTTATTTGGTTTTGAAATGAAAATAAATACAACAACCTCTTCAGTAGTTCTGCCGTTTCTGGGGGGTCTAATATAAATAAATGCATGTATTTGTACACTCCCATTTCTTAGAACGAAGCACTAGCACATCTCCCTGAAAGACTAAGCTGTCACTCATCTTAAGCATAACGAGCTATGATCAATAGCATCTACCCAGACACTTAACTTACACTGAGTCTAAATGGGTCACACGTGGAAGAGGATAACTCCCACGTAAGTTTAGAAATTTGGGGGCCAACTTTGAAATTTTTAAATCAGTGTAATTAGGAAACCTGTAACAAAAATAACCTTTCACAAAAGCCTAGGATATGCTCTCCCTTCTCTAATACTTAGCATGATCTAATTAGCTTGGAAGAACACCTGGTCATAAAAAAAAAAAAAACCTCATAAAATACAAAACTTAGCAAGGGGGATTTTTCTTCTACTGCCTGGCCCTTATTTGATGCTGTGTCTCTATAAGAATCTGATTTAACCAGCACACATACAGATTCTAAAGGCTTAACCAAGAACACTTTGGTTCAAGACCTGTAAACTGAGGAACATGTCAAAATACACCACGTTCCTTATGAGGCAACTTGAGATGTGTTCTCTTGGATTATGGGAACCCATCTAAACAACATTCTAACGCTCACCCTTAGAGATCACAAGCCTGAGGGCACTAGGGCTCAACTCCACGCCCTGACCAAGATTGCAAACTCCCCGTATAAAACGGAGTTTACCATTAGAAGTAAATGTTTTATCTGTAAAGCTTACAGAATTACTTTGTTTATCATAGCAAATGAAAGCAAAAAGGAATAATTTTAGGCTCCAAACAAAACTGTTTATATGGCAGTCCTACTGCTCCGTGATTCTGAGCATTTAAGACAGATTCAAGCAATTAACAGCATAAACTTTCATTACATAGTTCTATTATATATGTTTATGTGACTTCGCTGTTCGTCTCTTATTTAAGTGATTTCCTCATTACAATAGTAGGGGAAGGATAATTTGCTGATGCTGTCAAAAATGCTAAGCATTTCAGTCTCAATAGTTCTTGGATCTCCATGCTTGTTTAATGCATTTTATTTACTTAAGTCAGTGTCAAATAGAGTACCCACTCTTCCTTCTGAATTTAGGAAACTAACACTTTTAGCACATGTCTGGTAAAAGACATATCAAAACTTCCAAACTGTTTATCTTAGTGATGCAGATGAACTCGGGATTATAGAACTCACTTGACTTCCATTCCAAAGACCTAACAATGAACTACAAGCGTTCTTATATTTAAATATAAGAGGGCCTTATTTGTTCAAATATTAATAGGCCACACTGGGTTGCTGCAATTTCAGGTCTGATTATTTACACAAAAATAATGGAAATTGCCTTTACTGGGCCTACATAGCTGCTGATTTCCCATAGAAAGAAAGCACAACTTTTAAAAGTTCTGATATATTTTCTCCATAAAAACAATGTGCTAATGCGAGAAAAATACACTAACTCTCATGGAAATCCATCATTACTTAAAATGGTAACTTAATCTGGACACTGAGGCAGGAAAGATAGAGGGTATGGTTTGTAGCATTACCTTAAATATACATTTTTTAAACACTTTCTATTCTAAAGATAGTATTCCATGCCAGGCCTCAATATTGTATTTCACAGCCATATAATCTTGAAAAATACGAGCTGTCTGGTTCTTGATGCCTTTGTATGGGCTCATGTGGGCTGATGTTCATGTGTGCTCATGTGAATGTGTGCATATGTGTGTGCGAAGACTGCGAAGATTTGGGTCTAGGCAGACCTGAATGTAAACCTAATTTCATTACTAACTGCCCTGAGAACAGGTCATTTAAAAAAACTCTGTGCCTCAGTTTCCTCGCCTGTGAATTGGGTATGGGAATGTTTACATCTACTTGAGTTCTTGAGAGGACTGAAACTAGAATACACACACAGCAGAGAACATGGCACCTGGCACAGAAGCAGTACTGACTCGGGCTCCCACGGATTCTGCCAAGCGCTCCAAAAGAAGGAACACAGGGGACACCAGACAGGAGAGAACAATCAATAATCTAAAACAGTTCCACACCTAAGCCAAGTGCTCAGAGGGCACGTGAGCAAACGAGGACTTCCAGGGCACACAGCACACCAATCCTGAAACCCCATTATGTCTGACAAAGGAGAGAAACACAGTGGTGAAGCCAGCGCTCTCTCCAATAAAGGGTCTGCGGGACCACAGACAGCAAATCAACGCCGACGGTCGATACTAACAAAGGACAGCAAGGACACCCCTCACTCAGGCTCCTGAGTTCCACAGCTGTGTACTGGAGGCTCCAGGTCGTGTGTTTCTCCGGGGCTGGCCCTCAAAATACTGGGGATTTAATATAACAAGCCTGATGCTACTAGACTTATTCAAACTCTATTAAAAGCTCTCAGTCTGTGTAAAAACTTTTACAACCATGGACTGTACCAGACTAGGATGTACAGTATACACATATAGACACACAGACACACACACACACACACACACACACACACACACACAGAGGGAGGAAAATAGGGAGCATCTCCTCCACACACACCTTCAAGAAAAACCAACTTCCTTTCCACAACCATCAAAAAATTCACACTGACACAGGAAGAAATGAACACAGGATGTTGGCAACTTGAATTTTTTTTTCCCCTCTATCATACAAAAGTGCACATTGAGGTTGATTCCCCCCCCCTCAATGACTTGATCAACTGACATATCATTTTGGTATCATGGGGACACAGGTGAGCTAACTTACACGAAAGCCAAGGACTGTTTCCCCCTTTCCAAAACTGGCTTTGACATTCCTCTTAACTGTTTCAACACCGTATATTTGGCAATCTTTACCAATTGCAGAACACCTAGGAGCTAGGAACTACAGCGGGGAAAGATCCCTCCACTTTTAAACTGAAGGAGCGGACTGCAGGATGGATGGTCCACAGACCCACCGTTCCCACGTGCTAGCAGAAGCCAAGAGGGCTGACCTAACAACTTCTTCAGTACATTATCATTTTAGTAGGTCAACTTTAAAATGATTTTTTTTTAAATGATGCCAAACTCTAGTATGTTTATCTTCTGTTCCCGGAAGCCTCAACCATAATCAAATAAACTACACATTTCTTATGTCAGAAAATTAAGCCTCTACTCACCCTAACACAGAGCTTCTTTCTTTGGGTGCCCCAATCATCATTGTGTTTTTTTTTTTTTTCTTTAACAGGAACAATTTTCTAAGCATGAGGCCTGTGGCTGCTTTTAGTTCATTTTAGGATCAATCCTATAACAGATATCAGGTTGTTCTGCATACATTCCCCTCTAGCCTAGAGCTACTCCTACAACATAATCCCAGAGCCACCAGTGAAGGTCATGGGAGCTCTGGTCCATCCTGGCTGAACCGTTTTTTTTTTTTACTGCATTCTGGGAACACCTGCAAACATCAAACAAAAACTGCTGGTCCTTTCCTGGGTTGACAAAAGCCTTTCATGTGAAAAATGCTCCCTGGGAATGTAAGGCTGGAGCTCAGGTTACATTCCACTCGCCCCAGCAGCCTAACCATTTCTTAAGGTGGGAGGAAAAGCCATGGTTGTGGGATGGAAGAGTAAAGGGAAGCCAGCCACACTCTTTTCATCCTCACACTGAACATCACCCATTAAGGAATCAACAGCTATTGGGAACTTGAAGAATGAAATTTATCACCTGACCTCACTGAAAAAAACAAAAAGAAACAGACAACACTGATTTTTCAAACTGGGATTTTTTTACTTATGGTCCAGATCTCTTTTCCCTGAATCCAAGTTTCAAAGTCATATCTGAGTCCACTCAGGACAATGAATAAGAACTTGAAGTTACTTTAGGAAATAATTCCTCTATCCAAAGTTTTCTAATTCATTCTTCCAGTTAAAAGGGCAAAGTGCTGTCCTCATATTTTTTTTTTTTAAATCATGCTTTAAAAGAGACACGTGTCTCTTATTGTGTAGAAATACAAACCTTGTTCTTAGCTAGCAGCCACGTGTTCTGATATGCCTTAAGAGATGGGGAACCAAGCTCTGGAGCCTGTATTCCAGCCACCACCATCCCCCTGCTAGCAATGAACGCCTGCATTTTCAATCAGGCAGGCAGGATGAAAGAACCCTACACTTTCTATCCTTACAAGGTAAACATCTGGTCCCGAAAACCACAGCACTAGTGCCAGGTAGCTTTAAAGTTCAACACCTTGAAGATAATCTCTGAATATTCATAAGAATATCCTAACGGTTCAGCAGGGATGAGGTCTCCTTCTGGGCTTATGTATACATAAACACCCCCACACACACACAAACACACACACACACACGCACCACACACACACACACACACACACACACACACACACACACACACACACACACACACCATTGTCTGTCAGCTAAAGTTTTGATATATGATCACTTACCAACATGAATTAGTACATACTCAACTCATCCATCCTACTCTGCCTACAAACACTTCAGCGAGGACTTGAACTGAACAGGGACATAGAAGTTAAAACAACTGTCTTTTTAAAGTTAACACTTTTCATACTTGTAATACATCTTAATATACTAAATCATATCTAAAGTAATACATTAACTTATTCCAAATGTATTCCAGCTTTCCAACAGTGTAAACAGTTTTTACACTAACTTTAAAAGTAGTCAGCCTCTGGGCATGTCTGACACCGACTTTTAGTCAGATTTCAACTGCACACACATTTCTTAAGTAAAACATGAGGAAAATGAATGCCAGACATAAGTCAGTATTTTGATGGTGTCTCCAGGAAACACTAGCTGGACTATAGCAGACATTTGCCATCATCGCCACTCCAAGCATTCATATTACTATATTTTGTCTTGAGAACTATATAGAAGACTGCCTAGAAATCTCTAAGATGTCACACTGATACCATTTTGTTAAAAATGGAACCAGTCACAGGATTCACGCGGTAAAGCAAACACACTGTCACTAGCATTTTTCATGCAAGACCCTAAAAAGGCCAAAGTCAAACCCTAAGAGGCATCACATACTTTGTCAAGCATATTAAGCAGAAAAAAAAATCCTAAACTTATAGGACCCAGGAGCAGTAACTTACTTAAAAATCAGCAAGCTTTAAAAGACATTAATTTTATAAAAATACGTAAATCATACAAATCAGGTCAACAAGATTTCTTTGGTTGCTACTGCACCAAATGAAAAGACAGAAAAATTATATCCACAGCCGACAGACAAGCACACTGGCATCTCACAGGCATGTCAACATTTACCAGCCTGACCTCAGAGTAGTACGAACTCATGGGCTGCTCTTTACCATGGCCAGAACACGAAAATCCTGCAGCTACTTAACAGCATCAGTGGATTTAAACCCTGGACCTAAAGGATATCAGGCAACAATGTACTGACTCCCTGTTTAAAACTGGTTGGCCAAAACAAAAACCAAAACACACTGTACAGAAATCTCACATTTTCAGCTCCCACTTTTAATAAGAGACACTCAGAGTCCGATACTAAAATTTCTTCCTCAGATGCCAGATAATCACTGTGCACACAGACTCCTTTGTGAATACCGCGGCCTTTTTGTGGGAGCATCATCCAAAGAATTCTCATGTATAAAATGCTAAGACACTTTAAATCTGCAATATTAAATTCATTGCATACATCAATGATAAGGGAGGGAAAACCAAGCAACTCAAGCATCCACAAGGTATTTTAACAATAAATGAATTTCTTCTTAGCCTCTCAGACTAGCATGAGGCTATTTACAGACTTGTCTGAAAAATTAAGTGCCCCTTTCTTTGAAATGGTTAGCTGTATACAGAACCTAATAATTGCTATTATTTCTCCTTTTATGAAAGCTAGATTTCCCCCCTCTATTTTAAAATAGGCAACATAGATCTGTCCCCGTGTTATTAACATTAGTCTTATGTTCACATGTTTAATTATAACCATATCTTTACAATCACTTTTAAATTAAGTGATGGAATCCCGATATGGCTTTCTTGGTGGAGACACAGGTCTCACTTTAATTGTGAAAGGCAACACTCTGTAAAAGTTTGCTGCTCATAGA
Source organism: Dicrostonyx torquatus (assembly GCA_028555095.1). NCBI lineage: Eukaryota > Metazoa > Chordata > Mammalia > Rodentia > Cricetidae > Dicrostonyx > Dicrostonyx torquatus. Next base: position 20,644,163 of record JAQHUG010000004.1, read on the forward strand.
AAATGAGATAACCGCATCATCAGAGGCTGAAACTCAGAACACGTCAACAGGGCCAGAAACACACAAAGAGTAAATAAACAAGTAAGGACATTGAACTTCACACCAAGGAAAGAATTCACATACTTGACCCAGTGAAATGTCCACTCGCCAAAGAAGTTGGTCCATTTTTCCCACTGCTCACGGGAGGCGAAAACATCTACAGGAAACAAAGAGACAGCACAGTTGAAAAGAAGACATCCGAGGCTTCAGAGTCCATCAAAGATCTTTCACAGACTTGATAAATAACTTGGAGTTAATGCTAAGGCTTCATTTAGTAAAACATATCGCCACTGCCATCCAACTTAAAACTAAAGCAGGCACCTCATTCCAACCTCCTCCCCCTCATTACCACAGTTCTGTCTTTCTCCTCGGGTGACTTAGATGGCTAGACAGTCCTTCTATATTGTGAACACAGTCCCCATGGCATTGTCAAAACATAAATTGGGGAATAGCAGCCTCTCTAGAAAACACTAGCTTGACAAATGAGAAGAAAAAGTTGTTTGTTTTATACTGAAAACCTTGGACATAAACGTGGCGATGTCCATTTCCATCCTGTACAGGACTTGTCTGTCATACGTGAACCCAAATAAAAATAAAAATGCCACCTGCAGTAGATTCTCACTTCAGCTCAAACATGAGAGCAATGTAGGCAAGTCTCGTCTCC
>JAQHUG010000004.1:20647330-20660281 GCA_028555095.1 Dicrostonyx torquatus
GAAAAAATAAATAAATAAATAAAACCCACCAAGGAAAATTCACCCAGCACCTCATTTTTCCCCTCAGATGGCCAGTTACAATCTGAAGCCTGAACAGTTCAGGGTTTGCCGGGTTCATCCATCGGAGGCACTTTGAAATTGATTCGAGTTTACATCCCCTCTCACTCCTCTGTGTGTCTCTCTGTGTCTCTGTCTGTCTCTGTCTCTCTCTCTCATACACACACACACACACACACACACACACGAGCGCGCGCGCACACACACTCACACACACTCCCAAAGCAAGTTTTGCTTTGCTGCAAATACACGTGATGCATAAAGACTTTGCCAAGACGAACAATATTTTTCTTTTCCATACAGAAAACCATCCACATTTTGCTAGGGAGGTATTTTGTTTGGGTTGTTTTGCGTTGGGGGTGAAACCTGAATCGCAGACTTTCTTCCTTTCGCCCTTAACTTACTAAATCGTATAGCTGCAAACTTTGTTTTAAAAAGGAAACAAACAAGGTAATTTTAGGGAATGAATATGGTTTTGTTTTACACTTGAGTTCCTAGGTACTCCGAAGTCCGCGCTCGGCAGCACTTCAAGTTTTCAACTAGACATTTACCACTACAGGCCCTATATGCTCTTAAAACACACTTTTTCACACCACTTTTTAGGATAAAAATTAAGCTTCAAAATTATCCTTTCGTAATAGCATGCGTGCTTTACCCAATCTATGCAACATTCACTATTTTAATGTTAAAAAACACATTTGCCCAGCCCTGGTATTGCTAGATGTGCGAGTACGTACCGAAATGCATGCACACACGTTTTCCCATTGGCAATTATTTAATAGGCTGTTTCTTTTGTTTGAATAAAACATTGGGATCAACATTCTAAAAATTCAGTTCAATTACAAACAGTTTACTCTGACAGCAAATTGTAACGTTACCTTCAGTGGCCACAAATATGCTCACAATATTCCAAGGAAAGAGACTTTAAAAAAAAAAAAGACAAAAATCTTCTGCAAGTACTTAGATATCTCACATGTGTATTCCCCCAAAAGAGTATTTTAAGTAGTAGTCAGTCCTGTTCCAGGGTTAGCCACAGATTACAAGATTATGCACCTGGCTCTGGCTTTTGCATTTTCCATCATTAAACTGTAACAAAATTCCCTCCCCCAAAAAAGTAACCATTTAAAAAAAATCCAACAACTTTTTCTTATCGTTTATAAAAAATAATCAACACAGGATAGTTATAATTGTTCTTCAGTCTTGTTGGTTGTATTTTTTTTTTCTTCTCTTTCAAAGTCCTAAACTTGTTCCAAGTTTAGAGGCGTCTCATCATCCTCCTCCTCCTCAACACCATCATTGACTCCCCCGAGGAGTCACATTGATAATAATAGGTTTCCCTGAAAGATACATTGTAATCCATTCACATCCGGGCACTGCGGCTTATAAAGAGAAGGCGCTGCGGCCGTGGCTGCTCCACCAGACAATGACTGGGGAGGGGCGGGGCGGGAGCGCGCGACCATAGAGTGGTAAACACAGCGCCTAGAGAGGCCGCCAAGATGGCGGCACGCTAAGCCACGCCTCCTCCGGGAAGCGGGGCGGGCGGCCCGGCGGGCGGGCCAGTGGGTTTCGGGTCGCCTGCCCCAGAGCGCGCCGCGCGTTGGGTTCCGTGTCCGGCCCTGATCTCCGCCTCTAGTGTCGTTCCCGCAGCTGGAATGAACTCGCCCGGAGGCCTGGACGATGCCGTGCGGGCCACAGGCTGCTGGGTCCCTGGCCGTGTGGATGCAGATTTTTCAGCCAGGCTTGGGCTGTATGGGGAAAGGCCACCAAGCCAAGTGTTATCCTGGCCTGGAAGAGTGACAGGGTGCTCTCCTCCTCCTCCTCGGTGCCCACCCTTTTTTTAATTTTTATTTTATTTTTTTCTATTTTTTTTTTAATGAACTTCCAGGGGTGAGAGGCTTGATTAGTGCAGAAGTCTTTTTTTATTGATGCAAGATTCACATTGTACCATAAACCATGATGGACTCCCAGTTCTGGCCAAGCAATTACCTTCTCAAACCTGTTTTCTTGCGGGCAAACAATGAGACTTTGAAATTAATAAGGATAAGGTTGATGCTGCCACTATACAAAAATCCTGTTTCCATCCCTAATTTCTTAATGATTCACTGATACCCCTAACCTAGCCATTTGGATGCCCTGGTCTCCAAAAAATAGTGTCCAATTCTCCCAATAGAAAGCTTATTCTGTTCTAGAATTGTTCTAAGAATTTCACAAATGTAGGTTACACTGATGCTCAGAATGAAGCTAGAGTATTGGTCACTTCTGGTCACCTCCTTTATCTATAAACAACAAGAGAAGCAAGTGCAATAGCAGAGCCTGACGCAAAGGAAAAGTTTATTAAAAGGCATAAGTTTGCCTAAGTAAAACCAGTATCTACATTAAGATGTAGAGCCCACCTTAGAAGGCAGTCTGACCAGAGTCCACATTCACCCATGTTGCCAAACCATCTGGCAGAGGATGTCCTTGTCTCTAGTTTCTGATTCTAATTTGTAGTGGTGACAGAATGGAGATATTTTGCTTATATGTGAGTTTTTACAGGACAAGAATTGGGACATTTATGGGTTATTTCACACATGAAGACTCCAGTCTTTTATCCCCATTCCACATTCTCTTCTTAAAATAATATTTTACATTTAGCCACCACTTTATGCTGCACTATCACAAGCATTATCTCGGGTTCACAGAGTAAGCCTCGGCAGGCTCTGGAAAAAATGATGTAATGAAAAGATCACAAACATTGGCTTGGAAAATATATTCCATTGGCTCTACCTCTAATCAGCTCCTAAGACTCCACGCCAATGACTTTTGCTGTAAAACGCAGAGGCTAGATTAGATAATCCCGTAAAATCCCTCTTAGCTTTGAGGTTTGTAAGATTCACCCTCCTGAATTTCAAGGGCAGCAACTGATCTGTCCAGAAATCACTGATAAGATCAAATTTGGGATCTAAAAGCACCCTGCTAGTCTAGTATGGTTTTTTTTTCTCTCCTGACCCCTTTTGATCAAGAAGAAACATGCAACTCCTCTTCCTGCTTTCAATGAAGAAGCAAATGTGGGTGTGTTAGTCTTTGTTTTTTCCTGAACTGTCAGATGAAAAGTACTTTCTAATTATATTTATGGAAGTTGGAGGCACTTTAGAAAAGGGCATTTGGGAGGACACTGTAAAGCTTAGAAATAAAAGAGTTGGTGTAGTAGGTACCCTTTTGGTGCTTCCTTGGTCTAGAGACTCCCCTAGAAAACTTACTGTGTATCCTGATACAGATGTGTGTCTTAGTCAACTCTGGCTGCTGTAACAAAGTGAGATATACTAGCTGACTTGAACACCAGGCATCCACTTTTCACAGTTCCAAAGTCTACAGAATCGGGTTCAGTTAGGATTCTTCCCCTTCCTCTTCCGGGCTTGCAGATGGCTGCTTTCTAGCTATTTTCTTATGTGATTGTCAGATTGTCTTTCTCTCATGAAATTATCCATCCAATCTTAGAGGCCATCTATGACCTCATCTAAGGTGAATCACTTCCCAAAGAAATTTCTTCCACTTCTCAGCATACTGGGGCTTCACTAAAGGAGTGGAAGGTGGGGTACAAACACACCAATATTTAGTCTCTAAGAGAGTAGAAACTTTCGTGGATGCCACACGATTCCTTCCAACCCCAGCCAACCAGTCCCCAAACACAGTCGTGAAGGTGAGTGGAGAAGAAGACATGTGTTATGATCAGCTGGCCAGAGTGGGTACCAAGGAGCCTGATCTATGTGGGTGTCACGGTTCTAGAAATCAGAAATCATGAGTAAGTGGATAAAACTGCTCTAGTTACAGAGAAAGGTCTTGGGAATTCCAAAAGAAAAGTTGACAATGAAATCCTGACTATCTCGTGTGTGTGTGTGTGTGTGTGTGTGTGTGTGTGTGTGTGTGTGTGTGTATCATCCAGGAGCACAGGACAGCCTTCAATCTTGCCTTTCCTCAGCTGAGCTGTCCTGAGAACTTTCCTGATCTTTACACCTAATGAAGACCGTAACTGGACTTGGGCATCCTTCAAATTCCAGTGTTGTCAATGTTATCATTAACATTTTAAGCTATGCTTTTAATTGAAATAGAATTCCATCACTTTTTGCTAGGTGGTATAGGGCAAACCTTTAATCACAGCACTTGGAAGCAAAGACAGGTGGATCTTTGTGAGTTCAAGGCCTGCCTGGTCTACAGAGCAATTTCCAGGGCAAGCAGGGAAAAAAATCCTACACAGAGAAACCCTGTCTCAAAAAACCAATAATGATGATGATGATGATGATAAAAAGAATAACATCTCTTTCCCTCCTTCATTTTCTCCTTCTAACCCTCACACATACCCTTGAACTCCTCCAATGGCCCCTTCCAAGTTGGTAGCATCTTTGATTGTTATCATTACATAAGTGTGTGTGTATCACAAATACACACACACACACAACTTGCTCAGTCCATTTTTGTTGCTTGTGCATACACGGTTTCAGAGCTAATTATTGTGCACTGAAAAACCAATAAGAGGATTCATCATTTGGGAGAGGCTAGTTACCCTTCCTCTGGCAGCCATTAGTTACCTGTAGTTGTTTGTCTAGGGATGAGATACCTAGAAATTTCCCCCCTCCACATCACCATGTTCATGAATATTGGCCTCGTTCCATTCTTGTTTATGTTTCTAGGAGAGACTGTTTCACAGCAGGCTTCTTGGTATTCTAGCTCTTACAATCTCTCCACCCCCTTTTCAGCCATGTTCACTGATCCACAGGTACAGGAGTTGTGACAGAGATGCACCCTCTGGGGCCAGGCTCCCTATTACCTGTTGATCTCTGAGTTGTGTCCATTTGTGGTTTTCTGTGAGGCTCTCTACTTGCTTTAACTAGCAGTTTCTTTGATGATGTGTGGCAGCTACATTTCTCTGTGGGTATAAGTTTAAGATTTAGAAAGTAGTAAGAAATTATACTGGTCTAGCAAAGTGGCAGTAGTAAATTCCCTTCCAAGGTCTATGATCTCTAGCCCTGGGAAGCGGTCTTGGTTTCCAATACCAGGCATGATCTCCCTCGTGTTGAGGGGCCTTTAATCCAATTAGACAGCTTTTGGTGGCCACCAACATCTGGGTGCCATGCGTTGCACCACTCTGCATATCTTGCCAGGCTGGTTATTGCTGAGCTGCAGAGGTATTGCAGCTGGATAGGACTGTTCTTCCCCTCCCTCGCAAAGTATTTTCCTTTTTCTTGGCGGCAAGCTTCCACACTCAAGACTACCTAATTCGTGGCACCAAACCCAGAGTCAAGATGGTCGGTACGTGGGGTACTTCCTGTTCTATCATTTGGTGACCTTAGGCAAGTTCCACAGCTTCTCAGCATTTAAGTTGCTGGTGTCCGGATACCTTACATGCCTGTTTTCAACCACGTGACATGCGAAGTGATTTGAAAATGACAGAGTTCTGTTTAGTGTGCTCGGGTTTAATTAGACAATGTCTCCTACCGGCTCAGATGATGGGTTGGGGGTAAATGTTTGGCTCCTGAGGGATATTTCTTTATCAATGCATTAATCCCTTAATAGATCATAATATGTTGCCATTTTGAGGATGTAAGGGAAGGGAGGAGGTGAGTCACTAGGAACATGCTATTGGAGGGGCTATGTATGGCCCCTTCTTGTCGTCCTTTTCTATGCCCTGCTAGCTGTCACAAGGTACGCAGCCTCTCTTACATGCTCTCACACCTTGATGCTTTATCTGCTCAAGGACCTGACATCAACAGAACCAAGGAACTCTGAAAGCTGGAGCCAACATAAATTACTCCCCCCTTTAAATCGTTTACGACGGGTACTTTGGTAGAACAATCAAAATCTGGCTACCAGGAAATGTAAACGCATCATTTCAGTGCAGAACGCCTGAAGATCTGACTCCTCTTTCATGAGTCTGAAAAGAAAGGTAGTATTGAGACTTCCCTGGCTTCAAAAATGGTCAGACATTGAAGGGCACTCAGACCCAAGCCTCCGTTTATAGTTGTGGATGTCAAGAACCAAATGCTATAGCCTGTCCAAGGTCATCTCACTAATTGAGTGCAGAGGTAAAGGAGTAATTGAAGGCCCAGCCAGAAACTCGCAGCAGTCTCCCTCAGATTCTACCCTGCTTCGTTAGCGTTAGTGTGGTCTCTGTTAAAATAACAAACAAAAATACAAACAAAGAGGAATCAGCTCTCCACTGTGCTGATAAAATTAAGTGAGGAGGAAAAGTCAGTAAAGAGCTTCTGAGCTTTTACTTTGTGTCAGGGACTGTTCTCACAGGACCTGAGGCAAAAGTGTTGGCAACGAAAACAAGACGATAGAAATGTCAAGGGCAGTCTTGATTGAGACGGAGCCGCAGTGGATACGACACTGCCTATGGCGGCTGGCACAAATATTTTCCGGTTAATAAAACCAGTGGACACAGCAGTCTGTGACTTCAGTCTGTGGCTTTTGCCTTTTTCATGATGAGTCTGAAAGGCTAGAGCCTCCCACAGCAACTTAGTGCTTCACAAACCTAGGTTAGGCTCACAGTAATCTCGAAACTTGTTAAAGCTCACGTTGCAGGCATTTCTGTGACCATCCTGGTGTCACAATTGGCAGGTGACCTTGTATAATTTGGTGGTGTCACCCACAACTGTATTCCAGCTGATGGGATCCCCACACAGGCCACGGATCTACCCATACGTGGACTCCAATATTATCCATTTGACATCTATGGCCTCTGGGTCAAGGAACCTTGTAATTTTGCAGCACCTGGCCCACACTTAGGTCAATTATCTCTTTCAGTCCTGCCATCTCAGTGAGCCCAGTCTTTGCCATTGGGAAGCTTTTTATGTTTTTAATCTTCTAGGAACCTTCCTGTATGGGACCATTGGAGGGTATCCCTGTTGGCAGACCTCAAATGCAATCATGCCACCGCAACAAAGAAGGGTCTCTAATCACTCCCAGTACACTGAGAACTGCAGGACCCAGTGAGACCCCGCCCTTGCTGCCTCACAGATCCCCACACAGACCTGCTTGTCATGTCATGGACCTTTGCAGGGAGGTAACTTTGAGGCTCCTTACCTCTACTGTGCAGAATGTAGGTCAAGCTGCTTTTCCCACCTTATATTCTGTTTGGAAGTGATCCTCTGCACCGATGTTCTCCTCAGCTGGGAAGTGACTACTTTCCCTGATTGAGAAAAATGAGTTCAGAGTGTTTCTCACCACAGACAGAACTCTAATATATCTAGGTATTAAAAACTTCAAAAATATAAATGGACCAATGTGATCTTGACTGGTCCGTGGTTGTTTTCTCATTTTCTTTTCTTTTTTTTTTTAAAAAAATTTTTTATTTTTTTTTAAGATTTATTTATTTATTAAGTATACAACATTCTGCCTCCATGTATGCCCACACACCAGAAGAGGGCACCAGATTTCATTACAGATGGTTATGAGCCACCATGTGGTTGCTGGGAATTGAACTCAGGACCTCTGGAAGAGCAGCCAGTGCTCTTAACCTCTGAGCCATCTCTCCAGCCCCCTTGTTTTCTCATTTTCTTCGCGAAATGACATACCATGTGTTTCTATCACTCCACATGGATTTTCTGGAACTGCGTTAATGAGTGAATACGAAATCATACTATGATCTGGGGAGATTTTTTTAAATGCATTTAATTCTCAAGGTAACCTCACAGGGCAAGTGCACAGAAATTCTCATTCCATATTTGAGGAAGCTGGGATGCACAGAGATGAAGGGTTTTGAACCCTTTCATGACATAAGTAAGGAGCCAAAATTAGAGCTCTGATTGAGGCCCCATTCCACATGTCCCTGACTCAGTTGCCCTTGGCTCTGCGACACCTGTCTCCCAGCCTTCTCATCCACCCCTCCTCTCATCCTGCTCTAATGCTTCATCTTTGTTGGCATGCCCCACTGACTAGGATATTCCTGGATGCCGCTCCTGCCTCATAGTGATGTGTATGTGGGGAATTAAAAATAACTACTCCAGTAGCTTACCTCAAAATTAAGGTAATTATTAGATCAATGACTTTCCTTTTAAAATAATGTTCTGTATTCCAAATCTCAATAAAAAATGGGCTTTAGATTATCAGCAGTCTTGGCAAATCCACATTATATCCATGGGCCATTACCGTCGATAATTGAGAATACATACACATGTTAATCAATCATTTATTCCTGCCTCCCATCTCTCCTGCATGGTTCTAGATGTTGTGTGGTTCAGCCTTAAAATAGGGAGGCACAGTCGCATTTTATCACCCTCAATTATACAAAAATATAATTGCAGATATTACAGACTTGGAGGAAGTCGGGAGGAAGGAGGGCTGTGCTGAAATTCTTCCCAGAACTGCTGGCAATAATTTTATAGTATAGCAACATTTCATTGTCTACTAAAGGTATCATTTCCACCTTTTCCCTGTAGCTCAGGAAAACAAGAAGTAAAATGAACACAACATAAAATGTAACGGGCTGTACTTCCACGTTCAATTTGTGTTGAAAGCTGTCCCTTTGAGGGATAGGAGAGCAAAATGCCAGATTGAAACCTTGCCAATGCTGTGGTCATAGGCACAGGCTTGAAGTCCTGGAACTAGGAACATTTTACAGATAGATGATCTTTGAAGGTAGAGGCTATTCTATGCAATGTAGGCTATTTAGTTATACCCAAGGCCCTTAGCCACTAAACGTCAGTAGTGTTCCCGAACTTCACAACTTGTGACACCTAAAACTGCCTCTGTATAATTTGCTATGGCTAAATCGCCCTGGCCTGGAACCATTGCTGTAAACAAACTCTTTGAGTTACTCACAACCATCATCCCATCATTTACAAAACTAAGGACCACGCCGCTGTATAGAGTTGCTTACAGAATCTAATGCATCCATACTTTGTGAACTATGAGTTATCACTTAAGGCTGTAATAACATATTCTCTTATATTTTATTTAGCCTATGCTGTGTTTGAGAGTTCTTTATGCAACCTGAAATATGGAATTTATTGAACCCATAATATACATTTCTGAACAAATTTCTAAAGGAGAGTATAAAATGTGTATAGCCGATGGGATGGGCAGCCACTTCACATTCAGCACTGTCAATAAACTAATAGGTAGCTTTGCTCTGTTTCAAAACTACAGGCTGCTTCCCAGCCTCTGGCTAAATCTGTTTAGCAAAGGGCTGATGTCAGTCTCAAGGGGAGTCAGGTGCACAGATATTTGGCATCCCTAGGACTAGAGAAAAACATCACAAAGATCATGTCTTACCATCCTAAAGCAGGAGATCATCTCCAGCTATAAAGCACACCACAGGCTCCTGAGGTGAAAGCAGCTCCCTTGAAAGGGTTTGGAAAACCATGTAGCCTCTGGATGTTGCATCCTGAATGATGCGCCTTGGTCCACCCTTCTGAACCAAGTGCTTCATGAAGATACAGTCCTCTTGTGCTTTTTCCTGTGGCCATCACAATGCATAAGGAAGTCATTGCACAAAGTAGACCCTCAACCCAATTTTATTGAACTACTAGATAATCATTCTTCTGTATCTTGCAAATAAAAATAACTATTCTAAAGAACACAGGATAGAAATGTTTTGCATATAAATATTGCCTGTAGGCAATATCAACTAAAGCTTGAGGAATAAATTTTCACTCCAAATAACATGTAATAATCACAATGTAAGCAGAGTAAATATTTTTCTAGGCAAAAAAAAAAGTGCCGGCTAAAAATAAACCAATAATCAGACTCAATATTGATTAGAATATGATTTGCACAATTACGTTTGCCCTTTTGGTGGATGGATGACAATTGAAATACTAGAGAATATTTATCTCCTATAACAATTATGCTAAATTAACTCATAATGCACACTCAATAACACTGTTTACATATGCTTTTATTGCTAGGAAGGAGCTACCTAATTCGTTTTCACACATGAAAATTTAGTAAGTTTATAGAATTATATAACCCTCCCTAGAAATGCTGATGGAGTCTCCTTCACGTATCTCGGAGGGAGGGGAGAGGCGAACAGTGGGCAACATCGTTTGCCATATGTTCAGTAATACCCACAGCTCAGAGTCACAACAGACAGAGGTGAGTGTGACTGCACCATCCTTCACTGTTGGGGGATATGATGCATTTTAAGTTAATATTTATTCTCTCTTCCCAATACTCATATTTTGTCCTCAGGTTCTCCAGGAGAACAATCAAAGAAAAAAACAATTAACTCCCTGGGTGCACTAGAATGTTTCCTCATCTTTCAAGGAAACCTGTAAACTAATGTCTGGTGAAACTGGATTGTTCATGAGGGCCAATAGGACAAATTATCAGCTGAAGTTAAGAAAGGAGTTTAAGAGAAGTTTGCCAACAAATTAAAAGTACATCATGCATGAGGGTGAGTGACGTTTTCCCTTATAGTCCAAGGCCAGCAGATTTGACAAGTGCCCACTGGGCCTGTGAGATGACTCAAAATGTAGCCTTTCCCATGCATGCTTGACAACCTGAATTTGGTCCCCAGAATCTCCATGTAGGCAAAAGGGGAAACTCCACAAAGGACCCCACGTGGCTGTCCTCTGACTTTCACACGCACTTGGTGTTACACACCTCTCCATCACACACTCAAATAATAATGAACATGTGTTACTCCAAATATTTTCTTCAGTAACCTTTGGCCCCCAGAGACTGCCTACGGATCAACAGAAAACTCGCAAAATTCTGTTTCCTCGGGCTAAGTAGATTGTGGAATCACTGTTTCGAGCCCTAATCCTAGGCCTGTCAAATAACTTCGTTTAGTTAGCAATGGGTACCGCAAGGTTCATCTCCTGGTTGCCCTAACCGTGTCCTCTCACAGTGGAAACATTTAGCTGATGAGGAAAAGGTTGTTGCTGATACAGAACACTGTCATCCCCAATTTGCTAATCCCTAAGAAATGAACTGAGAGAAAAGGGAAATGCCGACTATTTTTGGTGGTGGGGTAACAGCTGCAACACATGGTCAGTCATCCTGGAAGCTGTAGACGGTGTTGGCCTCAGTTACTTCTTTGGTGTACTAACCCTGTTTCCAAACTCAACTTTTCATTCAACGGCTGTTTCCCAGCATCTATGAACAAATGGCCTTAGCCCCGTGAATGCCGATAAAAACCACAAATCTGCCTGCTTCACTGCGAATCCACCCAGGGAAGCGGTGCACCGCACACACTTTCTCTCTGGTCCATTAATGAAGAACCAGCAGGGCTGGCTGCACAGCTTTGAGACCACAAACAGACAATTGTGATGTCAACACTTTAGGGATATTCTCAGGGTCCATTCTCTTTTCCTTGCTAACACTGCAGAAGATTTGGATATACTGACATTCTGAGGGGTTGAGGACTTTGGCTTGGCAGTAATGCAATTTGTTTACTAGCTTAGGCTTTCAGACCCAATAGTGTATATGTATGTATGTATGTATGTATGTATGTATGTATGTATGTATGTATATATATATATTAGATTTAAAAAAATCCAAATTCCCACTCCCTCCCCTTTTCCCATTTCCTCCAAACACCCTCCCACCCCACTTCCATCTAATTTTAAGAGAGGGTAAGGCACATTGCTTTATGAAAGGTCCAAGGCCCTCCTTACTACATCTAGGGTGAGCAAGGTATACATCCAAAGAGAATAGGATCCCAAAAAGCCGGTACATGCAGTAGAGATAAATCCTGGTGCCACTGCCAGTGGCCCCTCAGTCTGCCCCAGCCATGCAACTGTCAACCACATTCAGAGGGACTAGTTTGGTCCTATGCTGATTCCTTCCCAGTCCAGCTGAAGTTGGTGAGCTCCCATTAGCTCAGGTAAACTGTTTCAGTGGGTGAACCCCAGACCCAATAGTTTTAAAGATTCACAATGCAAGCTGAAAATCCGACATCGTCCAGCATTTTGTCACAATGTTTTCACAATATGAGGTTTTAGCTATCACAGCCCAAAATGCCACCTTGAGATAAACAAATCTGGAGTATGTTTTAGAGGGAGTCATTCAGTTAAATAATCTCCAGGCTAATCAGTCAGTTGGAGACATTTTAAGATTAAAGGGGATGAACACATCTATTTTTAGTTCCACAAAATTCTGCTTTGTGACTTATCTCGATTTGTGTATTTTTATAGGCTATATCAACCAATAAAAATCATTGTGCTATGGGCTATGGCCATAGTAATAACCAACCCTGTCCTACCTATTAAAAAAGGTATTATCTTTCAAAATCTGAATGCTGAAGGGCAGGAGTTTGTTTGATTCATTGGGAGCCCATAGAAGCTTTCCATCAGTTTCTATAGGGTTATAACAAACAAAGCAGTGGCTAGACTCACAAGCACCCATATGATTGTTAGCAGTGAGTGCTGTGGCTGAAACATATCCTCTCGAAATATGTATGTTGAGGCCTAATGTCCATGGGGCCTTGGGAAGTGGAGCATCCCACGGTGACTAGGTCATAAGAATGGAGCTCTCATGAATTGATTTAGTGCCTGCGTCAAAAAAGACCCCAGAGAACTCTCTGTCTAGCAAAGGAAAATTCAAGTAAGAAGGCCACCACAGCACAAGGAACAAAACCAACCAGGCCCTTGATACTTTCTTACTAGTCACCAGAACGATAAGGCATAAATGCTTGCTGTGTAAGCCATCCAGCTATAGTCATTTGTTACAGCAGCCAGGACTAAGACAGTGGGCATATGTTGTGCTATATATGTATGTATGTGTGTGTGTATGTATGTATATATGTATGTATGGAGTGGGTATGCAAGTGGCCTTGAGTCTGGTTTCCCTGGGAAAACCCAGAGTCAATATGGAAAGGTCCAGAAATAAAGGCAGGTTCTCATGAAAGTCTTTGGAGGTAATAGTCTAAGCATGTCCTTCAACACACACACACACACACACACACACACA
>JAQHUG010000004.1:20661421-20671794 GCA_028555095.1 Dicrostonyx torquatus
ATGAATGAATGAATGGATGAATGAATGAATGAATTAAAAGCAATCTATGTGATGACATTTGCAAAGACCTTTGGCATCTTGATAACATAAATTCATTCACGTAGGAGCAGATCCTGGTTGCAGAGGATCAATTTGCCTGGCCTAGTGCATGCAGAGAGGTTTTTTTTTGTTTGTTTTTTGTTTTTTGTTTTTTTTTTTGCTAGGGACTGGTCTTTCTTCCCATGTCTCTTTCTTGTAGATTGGCTCATTGGGTGTGTTTGGATGACATTACTGAGCATGCTCAGTGGCTCCCTAGATAATCTTTTCTTCAGTAGATGCCACAGGATGTCAACAATCTGGTCTGTTCATTCATGAGCTCAGCTTGGAGCAGACCTTTATTGTCCACTTCCATCTGTGATGGGGCTGATGTCTCCCCTCACTCAGGGGTGAAGTACTGGGAAGCTCTCTGGGCATCTAATCTAAAGCCATACTCTCTCACCATCTGCCTAACTCCTGTATGTTTCTCCATTGGTTCCAAACTCAGAAGGTAGTAGAAAGGATGCTGTAAATTAAATTGACTCAAAGAGCTCCAACAGAGAAATGTCCATCAAGATGGCAGAGATTACACACAGGAAAGAGGCTAGCATGGCAACATGAGACATCATCCAGGGAAGATTCTGGGAGAGCAGGATGTCATCCTAACTCTTGGCTCTGTCTTTATATTTTTATACGTGTTGTGCACATTAGTATCAGCAGTATCTTATCTGTGCTGGAATGATAAAGGATGAGAACTCAGCACTGTCGACCAAGTCTTAGAATGCAGCAGTTCTGCTAATCTGATGGATGCTCAAGCGCGCACCTGTCCCACGGTGAACAGTTAGCATGAGAGGCCCAAGAAAATCTCCCAAGATTCACTGACACTGAAGTTAATACCAATATTGCAGAGCTCTAGCTGACTGAGTGTAAGATACAGAGCGAAAGAGACCTTGGTAGGTCCCACGGTGGCCAGGAAACAGAATACGCCATGCATGGAGAGCTTGAGTGTATTTATTTATTTAAGAAGAGGGTATTGGGAGGGTAAGGGGGAGGAAGGGAGAAAGAGATGGAGGGGGAACGGGGAGGGATGGAGTGGGGAGCTAAGAGCCAAGAGTGACTTGCATTGGAAGAGAGACCTTGGGAGTGGGCGGAGCTTCTCTTAAAGGGGCCTTTGTACTGTGTACAGTGCCATAGCAGAGGGGTGCCTGTTTGGGGAGCTTTGGGTGGTATAGCCTTGCAGGAGGAAATATGTCACTGGGGCCATTCCCAATCTGCTTCTCTGTTTTGTGAACATGGTTCAAATGTGATCCCACCAGTTTCTGCTCCAACTTCACCATCATGAATGCAAGGGAATATGACATACATGTCAGTACAGAAAAGGCTGCTATAAACCAAGGAAATATGACATAAAAAGGTAATATTAATATAGCAAATTCTCAGCAGCTCCCTTTCACCATACACCAAGTAGACCAGCTGTTTCCCTACCCCAACAGGCATGCCAGGCTCATCTGGGACGTTCACCTAACCAGTTTCCAGCAAAGTCAGCTCCTTCTCATTCCAAAGGACTGAGAAGCCTCCTACAGTATCCTTCTGGAATCAAAGCCCGAATAAACTCTTTCCTCTTTGCATTGCCTTGGCCATTGGGGCTTAATCACAAAAACAGTTAGGTAACTAAGTCAAATATTAAAAATAATAATATTCAGCACAGAGGGCTGGAGAGATAGCTCAGAGGTTAAGAGCACTGACCGCTCTTCCAGAGGTCCTGAGTTCAATTCCCAGCAACCACATGGTGGCTCACAGCCATCTATAATGAGATCTGGTGCCCTCTTCTGGCATGCAAGCATACATGGAAGGAATGTTGTATACACAATAAATAAATAAATCTTTAGAAAAAAATAATATTCAGCACATTGGACTGCTGTGATAAAAGTGAAGAAGCAAAAATACCCCATAATATTTTTTATTTAGTGTCAATTTGGGTGTTTCATATGCCTAAAGATAGCTTTATTAAATCATATTTGAGATTCAATAAATTTCACTTTACAAGCGTATAATTTGGTGCATTTTTGTTATACTTCTATGATGTCAAATCAATTGAGAAAATGTACGTAATCAGCTCACAGAGCTCTTAGGGGACCAGCAAGGGGCCTCCATGGGTAAAAGTGCTTCCCACCTAGTCTGAAATCATTATCTGGAACCCACGTGGTAGACAGAGAGAAACAACTCTTGAAGAATGTCCTTTGAGTTCCATATGTTCTGTGATATGTGTAACATCTCAACACACACACACACACATACACACATGCACATGCACAGACACAGAGAGAAATAAATGTAACTTTATAAAAGTTCCTCGGGATCCTATGATAGTCCTCCTCCCTCCTCCCAACCTCCCACCCCGCATCTCCCATCTGCGCACCAGGCAGTCCCTTTTCTGTCCCTATAGTTTGTGTGCCTTGGAATTGCATACAACGTAGTCGTAACACTATATAATCTTTACTTTTTGATCTAGTGTCCTCAGTTCAGGATAATTCCTTCATGAGTCATCCATGTTACTTCACGTTTCAACAGACCGCTCACATCATTGCCGAAAAACCCATATGCGTAGCAACGTTTGTTTTCCTGTTTACCTCTGAATGGTCATTTGAGTTGTTTCCAGTTGGAGACCTTTAGGAATCAAATCGCTGTAGACATTCGTGACAAGTGTTTGCATAGCAATATACTGTCAGGGCGCGAGAGATGACTCAGCAATCAAGAGGGAGCACTGCTCTTGTGCAGGAACTGAGTTTCATCCCCAGAACACATGTTGGGAAGCTCATAACCACCTGTAAATCCAACCCCAGGGGAACCCAAGTCCTCTAACCTTCAGGGACACCTGCACTCATGCACACACACGCGCGCGCGCACACACACACACACACACACACACACACACATACACACACAAAACGAATTTTAGAAACAGAAACATGTTTTTATTGTTTTGGGTCAAATGCCAGGTTGTGAATGGAATACTTCACAGTCAGGGGTTTTCCCTTTCTGTGACAGTTACTGTGGCCTGTTACCCTCACAGAATCCAGCATTACCTGGGAGACAGGCCTCTGGGCATATTTGTGGGGGATTATCTTGATTTCATTAAAGAGCTGGAAAAAGTCCACAGTAGGTGGTGACATCCCCTGGCTGGGATCCTGAGCTGTTCAAGTAGACAAAGGGAGTCAAAAAGCAGCCACAGTCACCTCTCCCCACTTCTTGGGGGCAGATGCTATGTGAGAAGCTGCTCCAAGGTCCTGCCGCCCCGACTCCCAGTGAGGGACTGTGCCCTTGAAATGAAAGTCAGAAAGGACACTTTCTCCCTTACGTTGCTTTCATCAGAGTGTTTTATCACAGTAGGATAAAAAATCAAGTTCTTAACAAATGGTCCACTGGTTTCCAATATGATTACTCCACTTCAGGTTTGCACCAGCTTCCTCGGCAGCCAGCTTGGAAGCACGAAGCATTCCAAAACTTCCATGAGCAGTGCTAGAAAAGGTGTTTTCAGTTTACTCGTTACCAATACGTGGATAGCAATTTTCTGCTGTAGTTTTAATTGCATTTCCTCACTAAGTAATATTTTGGAGCATATTATATATGATTCTTTGCATATTATATATGATTTTTGGCATCAGCATATTTTCTTTGGGGAGGTGTTTGCTTAAATCTAATGAAGTTTATAATTGGTGAGGTTTTTAATATTTGCGTTTGAAGAGTACAGGATATATTCTGGATGCAACTGATTTATCATGATTATGATCTGGACACATTTTCTCTCAGTCTTGTTATTTTGATCTTGGAGTAGAAGACTGTAATTTTGAAGGAGTACGTTATATAAATTTCTTCTTTTTTAGATCATGCGTTTAGTATCATAGCTAAAATATCTTTTTTTACAGCCCACTTTTTGCCTCCTAGAAGTTTATAAATATAGAATGTTCATTTAATCCTATCTTGGTTTTCATTTCAGACCCATTTTAAGTTCATCTTTCCATGTTACCAGGTATAGCTCACAATTATGTTTTCCCATGTGGGAATCCAGTTGTGCTTGCATTGTTGTGGCAAATGAAAAGGCCGCTCCCCTTTGTGGAAGGTGAGTTTTCTTATGGTTATGCTAACTCTCATGGGTATGGATGGGCGCTAGTCATAACTTTGTCTGTCTTATGGTCAATATATCTAATTTCCACAAAAACAGCCTGCTAAGGTTTCAGCACACTGAGTTGCCTCTGTAGGTCAATGTGGGTTGAAACGACATCTTAACAAGATGGATCTTTGGCCCATGTGTAGTTTCTATCTCAGATCTTGGTGGCTTTGCAAACAATTGTGGTTTTTTTTCTAATTCTGTATATAGCTTGCACACTTTTGTTAAATATAAATATATATAATTTAATATATATGTATATCTATGCTAAATTTAATTTTCCTTTGCTTTTAGTAGTGTGGAGAAGTATAACTGATTTTTGTCTAAATTATATTGCATCCTGCAACCTCGCTGAACTCATCT
Source organism: Dicrostonyx torquatus (assembly GCA_028555095.1). Classification (NCBI taxonomy): domain Eukaryota; kingdom Metazoa; phylum Chordata; class Mammalia; order Rodentia; family Cricetidae; genus Dicrostonyx; species Dicrostonyx torquatus. Next base: position 20,665,968 of record JAQHUG010000004.1, read on the forward strand.
AAAAGCCCTAGTTGTTTTGGGGGAACTGGGGTAGATAGGACCCGATCTGCGACATACTATGTAGATGACCTGCCTTCAGCGAAAGACAGTTTGATGTCCTCATTTCCAAACATAATGCTTTTCTATTCCCCTCATAACTTTGCTGATTGTGAAATTAAATAGGAACTTGAGACGAGCTATCTTTTTTAACCTTGCTCCTGATTTGAGAGAGGAATACTCTTTTAGTTCTCAGCATGATGCTAATTGTAGTGGTTTTTGTCTGTTTGTTTGCTTGCTTGTTTCATGAATACCCTTTATTGGTCAGGCAAGGTTTTTATTTCTGATGGTTTCTGGTTTTTGCTTGCTCTGACATTTGGGAGTATCTTTTTCATGTCTACTGGTAACATGACCGTTGCTATGACAGAATACATGACTAAGAAGCAAATGAAAAAAGAAGGCTTAGCTTGGCTTATTGCTCCCGGGTACAGACTGTTCCAGCAGGAAGTCATCATGACAGGAGCCTGAGATGTCTGGTCACATGGCATCTAGAGTCAGGAAGCAGAAGCCGGTACAGTGCCTTATTCAGTTGACTCTCTCCTTTTGATACAGTCTGGACCTCTGGACCATGAAATGATGCTGCCCATACTTAAGATGGTTCTTCTCTCCTCAGTTGAACCTCGCCTAGATAATCCTTCACAGACATGCCAGAGGCTTGTTTCCATGGTGACTCTGGGTCTTGTCAGCTTGACAATCATGAGTAACTATCACTATCACAAATATGGAGAACTGTGATGCTATTAAATCATCCTTTCTGGAATAAACCTTAGGTGTTTGTTATTTATTATCCATTTTATATGTTGTTAGATTTGATATTCAGCTAAATGTTGCTTGGAATTTTTACAGCTGTGTTCATGACAAAAGGCAGTCTTTAGCTGTTTTTTTTTTTTTTTTTCCTCTTCTGCTGCTTGTTGTTCCACTCTCTCATCAAAGATTTTAGCATGGACTACTCAGTCGTTAATTAAAGGTGTAATGCCACATGGCAGATTTCCAGAGCTCATCGCACACGGCTGCAATGTTGTAATTATTACACACGCATCCTCCATTTCCTCCTTTCTCCAGTCCATAGACCACCATTCTGCTTTCTGCTCCAATGAGTTTGACATTTTAGAATCCTCATGTAAGTAGAATCATGGAATCTGTCCGAGGTAGCTGGCATACTGCAGTTAGTGTGCTTACCAAGTGCATGCAAAGATTGTCCATCCAGGTATTCTATCCATGGAAGAGGTATCTCTTTCTAGGCTACCTTTAATTCCATCACGTAGTTTGACATTGACCGGTAGGAATTTTACAGAAGTCTATGGGTGCATTTCTATTAGAGCCTTCTGTTGTCTGTGTGTGTTGGGTGGAAGAGAGGTGAGGCCATATTGAAGGGAAATGGGAAAATCTGATCAGGCTCACTGTCACCCAAATTAGCTGTCACAAGTGAAAATCATGGCTTGGCAGACATAATAGATTCTCAGGAGAGCTGAGACTAAGGCTCAGAGACTAAGGCTCAGTCAGTAAAGCGCTTCCCACCCACACATAAGGACTGAATTCAGATGCCTGGCACTCCTGTGGAAATCTGGGTGTGGCGACATATAACTTTAACCCTAGTTCTGAGCAGGCAGAGGCAGGAGAAAGGTCCCTGGAGTTAGCTGTTATGGAGTACTTTACTGTGTGAAGATATTTCACTGTGATTGGTTTAATAAAATGCTAAGCATCCAATAGCTGTGCAAGACTTTGGGGGCAGAGAGAAAGCTGGGAAGAAGAAGGGTGGAGTTGCAAGAAGATGCCCAGACTCAGAGGAAGCAGCATGAACAGTACAGAGTAAAGGTAATAAAACCACGAAACAGAAAGTAAATAGATAGAAATGGGTTAATTTGTTATAAGAGGTGGTTAGAAGCAGACCTAAGCTATTGGCCAAGTTTTTATAATTAACAAGAAGTCTCCATGTGGTTAGTTGAGAGCTGGCTGGCAGGCAGGAAAAGTTCAACTACAGCCAGCCTTGCCATAGTGGTAAAGCTTCAACATCAGTTAAAGACACTGTTTCTAAAAATTATGGTAGAGAGTAATAGAAGACATTTAACACTGACCTCCAGTGTTCTCTCTCTCTCTCTCTCTCTCTCTCTCTCTCTCTCTCTCTCTCTCTCTCTCACACACACACACACACACACACACACACATATACAGAGGGAGGAAAAGAGGGAGGGAGAGAGGGAAGGAGAGGAAGTGACTTAGCTTGGCAAGTTAAATTTGACATCATAATGCTTTCCTTAAAGACCATGTCTACATAAAAAAAAATACATACAGTCTTATCAATCACCTAAAAACTGATAAAAACAAAATTTTTAAAAATTTTTTAATAAATTGAAACTGTTTTTTGGATGGTTAATATTGGTAAATATTAGGATGTGAGAGAAGTCAATACATCAAAATTTCTAAAAGTTCTTCACGAAAATTATTTTTTGCAAAGTTAAGACATTCATCTAAGCATGATATTAACACTAAGAATTGCTATATTTTTACCTTACCTTAGTTATCAATTTATTCATTTATTGCTTGAATGATTTGTAAAGCAGGGTCTCACTACGAAGCCGTGTTTGGCCTGGAATTTGCTATGTAGATCAGGCTAGCCTTGAACACATAGAGATGATCTGCCTGCCTCTGCTCCTGCTCTTGAGTGCTGGCTTTAAAGTATATACCACCATACTCAGCTTTTATTTTAGATATTTGTCAACGACATCAAAAAGTAGTGTCTATGCAAGCAGTGTACATAAAAGTACTTAGAATTAAGTATTAGGATAACTTCATAAATGAGATACATATTAAAAGATAGCTCTATATACGTCCTTGATGACTTCCAAATCATCTTGCAAAGGAACTAGACGTTTTATTGTTATTACAAATAGGCAAATGCAAATTGGAATGCAATGAAATTTTAGGAAATCTGATTTTTGTGACGATTCTATGATTGAAATTCCATGAACAATAGTTTGTTTTCCTAGCTGAATTCATCATCTCTTTGACTGAGTCTGATGTTTGATCTTTGGGGGTCGGTTTTCAGGGCATTACAGGGGAATTTAGCTTTGAGAGCCCCATTAGTGTGAATCAGAGTTTTGCAGCTAAATCTTTGAGTTGAGCAGCTGTTCTTTAATGTTATTTTAATATTCGATGGTTACTACAGAGCTGCCAGGCTGGGGCTGCTTCATTGCAAGAGGCTTTGAGGAGTTGAGAGAGTTTGAACATCCACTCAAAGCAGGTTGCAGGAGTTTTCTGTCTAATCTGGAGGTCTTTGGGAGAAAAGGTCCCTGTGAGAGACAAACCCCGCCCACTCCTTCACCCTCTCCACTGAGGCAGGCAGATCTTCCTGCTTTCAGCCTGAGTCTCTTCCTTTTCTGTCTCCCTCTTGAAGAGGCAGCTCCATCTCTCCTTTCTTTCTCTCTCTGTTTCTCTGCTCTTCTCCCCTTCTCCCTTTACCCTCCATAACCCACTAAATAAATATTCAACCTCACACTGCATGGCATGCCTATCTATGTCTCTGTCTCTCGCTAGCCACATGGCTCCCTGTCCAGGACCAGCAGCCTTCGGAGACCTATAGTGTGGTCTCATGGCATGCCCATCTGTCTGTCTCTCCTTCTGGTCTCTTGCACCATCCCTGCCTGGGACTGGCTGCTCTCGGGACCCCCTGCCTGCTGTCTGCCCCCATTTGGGTACCTCCGGCATGGTCTCACGATCTCATGAACCACTTCCCACTTGCAGCTGCTTGGGGATCTGCAGCGTTTCTGACGCTGCAGCTGCTCTGGGATCCGCAGCATTTTTCTTTTACCATTACACCAGCTAGAACCAGAAGTGAAGGAAATTTTGTTTTTTACTTGAGGAAATTCATTGCTTTTGTCGTAAACTTTATAAATATTTAATTTATTTGCACTATGGGTTTTCTTACAACTATGTAGGCTGAATTTACAAGAGCTGTGATAGACAAAGCAGCCTGCAGAAATCAGGGGTCCATGCCACAAGGTGGATTACTACTTGACCTAGAAAGTGTCTTACTGTGTGGCTCTGGGGCCACCTTCTTCCTTCTTGGTGTGTCTTGTGTTTTGGCTTTCTGGAGGTCAAGAGGTCAAGACTAATTTAAGTGCTCTAGGAGAATAATATATGTAGCTTTGGAACTTAGGACATTCCATGTTTTCTTATGATCAATTATTACTATTATTCTTTATATTAGTCATATGTAGCCCAAGCCGGCTTTGACCTCTTTTTGTACTTGATGATAACCTTGAACTCCTGATTTTTCAGCCTCTAATTCCCAAATGTTGGGCTTATACCTGGATGATGTGGTGCTGTGGCTCTAACCCAGGGTCCAAGAAAGAACTCTAGCATTGAGCTTCATCGCCATTCCTGTTCCATTCCTGAGAGCAGAGATGCCTGAACTAACCTAAGGCAGCAATCAAGGCTACCTGGAAGGAAGCTTTGGAAAGACTCCAATTAAAAAGAAATAAATATACCAGGTGGTGGGGGCTCATGCCTTTAATTCCAGCTTTTGGGAGGTAGAGGCAGGCGGGATCTCTGTGAATTCAAGGTCAACCCAGTCTACAAGGTGAGTTTCAGGACAGCCAGGGCTACACAGAGAAACCCTGTCTCAAAAATACAAACAAACGAACAAAAAACCGAATAACTCTCTTATCTTTTTCATACTCCTCCTTTTTCCAAAGAGCTCCATTTTCCATCCTTTGCTTAGCATGTGATCTGCTCCCCCCAGAACAAATTGATCAAAATGACATGTGGTATTAAGGAAAGAAACCTGTTGGAGTTTGCATGCTCTGAAATCAAGCCTGTACCAGCTCTACCTCCCTGTAGCTATTTTCTGAAGAACCTTGGTTCACTTACCATCCAATTCCTTGAAACAGCCATCTACAAAGCACTTTGTCCCTGTCTGGATATGAGCCAGCAACCACATCATAGTGTCATTTATATAGCCTGGGACCACCCCAGTGTCAAATATTGTGTCCTTGTGGTTCCTCATGCCAGCCCTCCATGAACAAGGTCTTGAGATGACTCAAGAGAAACGCCAGTATTTTTTCTTTTTGTGCAAAATACTGCCGATTACTTTAATGAGCTTCGACATGAAGATAAATGTTTTAATTAAAATTATGGCTTCTTATATTCAAAGTCTTTTGGGGGAGGAAAATCTTGTTTTCTAAAGAATGAAGCTATTTTTAGAATATAGCTTGGAGTCCTAATACTAAAATTCTTATAAATATTCTATAATATATATACACAGATATACAAATGTTGATTTTTATTGATGTTACTTTTACCCATCTGTAACTTGTTTTTAGTGGGGACTGGGATTGAGACAGGTTTCTCTGTGTATCTCTGGCTGTGTAGAGCAATCTGGCTTCAGGCTCACAGAGATCCACCTGCCTCTGCCTCCCGAACATTGGGATTAAAGGAGTGTGCCATCAACACCCAGCCAAACTACACTCTTAAAAGCACTATCTACCTCTATAGGTGCTACCTTATTGAAACAAACAAAGAAAAAAAAAAAGAACCAAAAATGTGCTTCACCAAGGTGAGAATTTGGTCCTAATAGGTTTATCTTATTTTTCTGAAGTAGGTATTTTCTTATTTTTTTATCAGGCATTTTGTCGATAATATGACAATATGAATTCTTTTTCTTTTCATGCTATAAACAGTAAAATACATTGGTTTTCCCCAGGAGCATCACATTTACATAATTTTTACACCCAGGAGGAGTAGAAGACTGGAAATAATCAAACTGAGGGCTGAAATCAACAAAATAGAGACA
>JAQHUG010000004.1:20675466-20686889 GCA_028555095.1 Dicrostonyx torquatus
AAATACTGGGATTAAAGGCATGCACCACCAGCACCTGGGTGTGGAAATGTGGTTTTGAGGTTTGATTTTAGTCAAAGTCAGTTTGACCATCCCCTAGGCCAATCTCAAAAATGTTTACCTGGATCAAGATTAAGATGTAAAGTATTTACATCAATTTCTACAACGGAACTCTTTTTTTTTTTATTTGATTGAGAAACTTACTTGTTCAAGTTCAGCAATAAATAAGCATTTTTGTCTCAAAAACGGAAGTGTTACTAGTTTTAGATATTGATAAATAAGGTAGATGTAGGATAATTGCCAGTGCAGAAGGACAAATGGACTAAGCCTTCAGGAACAGATGAGACTCAATAGCTTCAAAGGAATAGATGGCACCACAAGCATGCCAGACATTTAACACAGATGTGTAACTTAGTGGTAAATAATTTCGACTTATGATTTAGAAACTTCTCGTGTGCCAAAAGTTGAACACAGAATGAAGTTTGTGACTATTATATCTTGCATAATGGCCTTATCAAAATAATATTTTTGTTGTTTCAATTTGAAAAACTTTTATGATTCTACAAATCTCTGGAAACTTCAAGAAATGATCCTTGTTCTCTGTGGTAGGTTAAAAAGAAGGCTTGGGATTACTACCCGGTGAGAGGTTCTGAACGTCAAGTGTGAACAAAAGCAGGCTGATATTTGTGTCTCCTTGGAAAGCATTAGTTCGTAGACCTCTTGGACATTTCAAATTCCAGTATGTGGACAGTGGCGATGAGTGAGAGTTAGCTTAAGATCTGTAGCTGAGACCATACCGCAACATGTCTGTCAAAGTTGAAGATAAAACTAGAAGAAACTCAACTGTCTCTCCTGCCCAAATGAAATGCAAGGTACTACCAAGCTGAGACGCTGAACTGAAATCAACTTGCTTCATTTAAAAATGCCAAAGATCAAATGACGGCGGACATAAAGAAATTTAATAAGAGAACGCCAGTGCGTAGCTGCCGTCAGACTGAGAGATTCTCACAGATGAGTGTGAGGAACACAGCAGCGTGCTTGCAGCCAGCGTTGGAAGTTCAAACCCGTCTTCATACAAGTAAAAAGGAGGCCAACAAAGGCGCCTGAGTGAAATCCATCTCAAAACTTTTTTTTTTTTTGTAGAAACATTCCCACAAATTAAAGTAATGAACCATGCAAAACTGACCCGGAAGGCAGGGTCACTATTCTGGTTGCCATCATCTTGGGCTACAGGTCTTTGCTTAAACAAGTAATTTTTAAGTGCTTAAGGTCAAAGTGGAATAAAAGGCATTTTATCAAACTCTTTCAGGGAGAGACAACTCTGAGATGAATGTCATTTCCTTGGCTCATGAATCATTCTTAGAGAATTCTGCAGGGCCTTTCCAAGTTCCCACTGCCTGCTTATGTTCACCACACCTGTGTGATTTAAACCATCGCTTTTTCCAAAAGTAAAACCTTTGAAACAGTTCAAAACTGACTCTAATATATTATTAACTTAGAATGTAAAAGGGCAGAAATAATGAACTAACATCCATGAAATTTTGCATGCCTAATAGCGTGTTAGATGATTATAACATTTAATTACTGGGGGGAGAGGGTGCTTTAAAAGTTGTATACTTCTTCAGGAAATAATTGAATTAGACAAATTCGCTACATTGACTATAGTGGAATTAAGTTCTTAATCACGATTATGAATGATAAGAATTTGTTGTTTGCACACCATCTCCATAGCAATATGCTAGACATGGGAGTTTAAAAAATAATAGATTTGATCTGCATCAAATAATAATGCTAAAAAATATCAGTTATAGCAAAAAAAAAAAAAGGATGTATAGTGAATGAACGACAGGGGTGTCAGAGGACCAGGGCAAGCATCACGAGCTGGTTTGTGAAAACACCATCAGCACTCACTGAGCTCATCTACTCACTCTGTAGATAGCTAAGCCTTGCTTTCTGATTTTGCACCTTGTGTGGGATTTGAAGCAGAAATGTCTGGAGCTATAGCCAGGAGTTCCTATGAACCATCAGATCCCAGGAGTCTCCAGATGACTGATCAGTTGGTGCAGGCTGCTGGCAGGAGACTTTATCTTCTCTCTCCCTGGGCCTCTTGGCAAACTACTTGAGTGTCTCCAGAACTTGTGATTCAAAAGAGTCACCTGAACACCACCTATGTTAAATCAGATGTCCCCTTGTCAAATCCCATTAGTTACAAACAAAGTTGCTAAGTCTACCCATATTCAAAGGCTTGGGGACGCTACTGGTTTCCTTTCTAGTAGCTTGGACAAAGTACCTGACAGAACGCTTGAAGGAAGGAAAGGTCTGTTGTGTCTCGCAGTTCAGAAGTACACCTGTCGTGGCAGCAGGGACTTGAGATGGCTGGTCACAGTGGGTTCACTATCAATCCACAGAGAGCAATGAGTGCTTGCCCTCAGCTGGCTTTGTCCTGTTCATTTAGTCTAGGACGTACAGCTCATGAAATGGTGTCATCTGGAGTCTTCCTGCATTAAATAATCCAACACAGATAATCCTTCACTCATGCCTAGAGGTTTGTCTCCTAGGTCACTCTTGATGCTGCCAAACTGATCAATATCAACCATTAGAGAGATGATGTTCCATCGTCTGGGTTAGTTCTATTGAAAAATGTGTGGACATACTTTAGAACAGCACACTTGGGATAAGCAATACGGAGTAGATAAAGGAAGGCTGCCTAAAGCAGGGCTAGCAAACTTCCTGAAAGAGACCAGGTAGCCTAAAACATGAGACTTTTCAGACCGTATTGTCTCCAACACAACTATTAATCTTGTTGTGACATGAAAGAAGCCACAGACAATGGCTGAGTGCGATTTGGTTTGAACCAAAGCTGGTCTACGGGATACAGTCAGCTCTTGGCATCGAACATAAGCAGGAGAAACAGCTACATACAATGGCAAAACAAAAACAAACAAACAAAAAAAACCAATAGGACAGTAACAACAAAACCCTCAAATGAATTATCCCCATCTCTCAACTCATTAACCTGGACAAGCAAGGCAATATGGGATATAACAATAACAATAAACCATTAAACTATCATAGCTAACATAAAAATGCAATCTTGATAACTCGTATTGCCTCTAGTTTGTTTTTGGTTAGCTGTGGAAACAGAAGCTCAGATTGGATTTGGAACTAAACTGAATTACTAGTAACAAATCGGAAGTTGAAACCAAATCTGTCTGATTAAGAGTTTATATTCTTTCCACTTAACAACGAAAGTGTGTTCCACGTAATGAGAAACGACAATGCAAGATGGCCAGAAAGGGAGTTTGAAACATGGAGGTGATGGATGCCAGAGACTTTGGGCTTAGATCACAGGCATTGAGACTGCGCTGAGAGTTGCCTGGCTGGAGCTGCCCCTTCTATTAAACATCTGACAATGGTGCGCTGATTGCTTCGTGGTAGGTGGGAACGAAGCAAAGGAGACTGAACAAGAGGATGACGCCATAGTCTAGACAGGAAATGGTTAGAACCTGAAAGATGTAAATAAGATTGCATAAATAATACTCTGTAGAAAAGTCTGACTGGATTTTGGAAATAGACAGAAATCAGCAAAGATGGCCCCTAAAGCTGAACTGTATTCATACAAAGATGTCATAATAGAGAGATGTTTTATTTAGGAATGAAGAGCCTCATTTTAAACACACTGAACTTGGGATGCCAGCATGACTTCTCAGTGGAGGGGCCTTGGGAAAAAACAAACAAAAACCAAAACACAGAAGGGATTGACGTCGCTGCGATTGTGTTTTGTATAATAGATGTCTAAATTATGAGAAATCCTCAGTTACTATCAACAACCCAACGACTCATACATGTATTATATAATGTACTTGGTGGCAGGTTTCATGGTGAGAAAGATGACCACAAACTATGAATACTAAGAGTTTATTAAGCAACTCCAGAGATTTGATGGCAGAGATGTTAAGAGAGACAACACCAAGGTTGGACAAGAGCCAAGGAAAGAGTGTGGTGTCAGCAACCAGAGGACTCCAAGAAGACAATTCAGGCACAAGGGGAACATCAGGAAGTTTGAAGAGCTAGGAACAATCCAAAGGTTTGGCTATGGGGAAGCCATTTATATGGCTTTAGTTTCTACTAAACTAGCATAAGAGCATCCTGGCTCTTATCTCCATGACCAACCTGAAGAACTAGGCTGATAGTTCTCTCCCCTGACTAGACATTAAAATATCCTGAGAGGCTTTTGAAAAGGATACATTACTTTCTTCGGAACCCCCAGCAATTCAGATCCTCAGCCATTCTCAACTTGTGGGTTGTGACCCCTTTGGCAAGCCTCTATCGCCAAAAATATTTACATCACCATTTATAACAGTAAGCAAAATCACAGTTATGAAGTAACAACAAAAATTTTTATGGTGTGTGTGTGTGTGTCTGGGCAGGGAGGGTTCACTGTCACCACAACATGCGGAACTGCGTTAAGGGGTTGCAGATTTCGGAAGGTTGAGAATCGCTGCTCTACACGTTGGGAGCAAAGGGTAAGGAACCAATGACTTCTTTCGGCCTGTCAAAGGAAACGGGCTCCTTCTGTTGACTCTACAACCAAAGCAGCGCTGTAGACAAAGCACTGGGCACAAGAAGAAGGCTTCACAGCTGTTACCATTGCAAAGCCCAAGGAGTCTGTGACGCTGCCTAGCATTTTGGTAGTTTCTCATCAACAGCCAGGTTTAGGAAGTTTGTTAGCAGGAGATTTCATGTAGGTAACGAGCAGAATAAATTTTCCGGGAGCCAAAAGTGTCCTGAAGCATGTGGTGGAGAGTCACAATGTGAAAGAAGGAAAAAGGAAAGGTGCCTAGATTCCCCTGAAGGCCGAGCCTGCTCCAGCCACAGAAGTGCCCTGTGCCAAGGAAAAAGAGCCTGAGCTGCTGGGGCCCGTTCTCTGTGACTTTGAGGCACAGGAGACGAAGTCTTGGGACAATGCAACATCCTCTGGTCTAACTTAGAAATCAATTGATTTGGAGCATGCCCTGAAAATTGGGTTGAAAAACAACCAACCAAACAACAAAAACAACAAAAATACCAAACAAATAAAAAAAGAAAAAACCCTCCCCAAATGATACTAATATGCAGCCAAGACTGATACTGTTGCCACTGAGGGAGAACTCTAGCTGTTTCGAATGTGTGTTAGGTTTGGCATGGGTGTGTAGGGGTGGGTTGTGTGTGTGAGCTTGGGGAAAGGTGAGACACCCCAGCTTCCTCAGCGGAAGTATACAACAGACATGAAACTTTGAACTCTTACTCCACTCCCGGTTGCCTCAGGATGAGTAGTGTCCTACTTACATTAGCAGTGACATTGAACTTTGGTCCAGGTGTCCTCAAAATGGAAAGGAGAGCAACACAGCAGGTCTCAGTTGTGAGGGGCTGAGGAATAACAATGACGACGACAACAGGCATGAAGAGACCGAGCTCTTTTCTTTGTTCTCCAAGTTCCCAGATCTGAAAATTAAAAAAACTTTTTATTAAAACCCCGAGTGGAGCTGTTTTGGGAAGCAGGCGGTGACTAACTTTGGCTTCTGGGTCTTTCCCAGACAACCCTCACCTCAAGCAAGCCCTGGGTCTCTGCGCCTGCGCTAATTACGCTGCTCGCAGTCTGTCCCTTCCTGTGCACGCTGCTGAACGTTTTCAGAGAGTAATATGCCCACGGCTTCAAACAGCGGGTCTTAGGGAGAGCGGAGCAATGCCAAAGGGAAAAGAAATCCCTGATTTTAGAATTTCACCAGAAGAAGAATAGCTCGAATGGCAACATTAATTTAAATATAGCCTAATAAAATATGAAAGATATGATCTGGTGCAAGCTTTTAATCCTAGCACTGGGGAAGCAGAGGCAGGTGGATCTCTGTGAACTGGAGGCCATCCTGGTCTACAAACTTTCAGGACAGGCAGAGCTGTTTCACAGAAAAACCCTGTTTTGTTTTGTTTTCTAAAAAAAAAAAAAAACAAAAAAACAAAGGGGAAAAAAACACTACCGATTTGAAGTAAGAGCAAAAAGTATCAAACAAAAGTGCTTATCCAAAGCCCTCTCCTCAAGGCTTGGGGATCTATGCAGAGAGGAGGTGGAGGGAGTCTAAGAACGAGAAGCTCTGAGTGATTCCAGTGTTTTCCAGAGGCAACAGGACTGGTGCACTGAGGACACACGGTGACTATGAAGGCATCTGTAAGAGCGGCCCGTGTTCAAGCCGGAAGGGTCCCAGCACTGAAAAGGGGCCGTGGACGCGGAGCCTGACCCCAAACCAAGAAGCTATCTGTAATTGATACCCACTTGGAAAGGGAAAGTCAGTTTTCTCCAGGGAATCTCTCTGGGTGTATTAAGCGCACTCTGGGGCAGACCCCATGCCCAGCAGTGGTTGGTAAACACCAGATGAATGCCACAAACTCCACCATTTTTTCGTGGACTTTTTGTGTCATTTTGGCATTTTATTTTTGTCTTACTGATCTTTTGCTTGTTTGTCTTCATTTTCATTTTTGGCTCTTTGTGTGTGTGTGTGTGTGTGTGTGTGTGTGTGTGTGTATTTTGTTGGGTTTTTTTTCTGGGAGACCATAAAGTTGAGTGGGGAGGTGGAAGTGGGGGGGGGTTGATATGGGAGGAGTTGGCAGAGGGGATGAAATGTGATTTAAATATATCACATGGAAAATTTTAATAAATAAAAATCTATTTAAAATAAGAGCAAAAATTAAAATTTCGAATTTTTACTTGACTATTTACATTAAATTTTTTTCTTGCTTTGTTGTACCATTCTCTAATAATCTACCAAATGATAGTCATTTTGTTTTCTTTTGATTTATCATTATTATTTTTTGCTGGTTTTTCTCTGTGACTATAGCTTTACTGAAATTATCAAATGATCAGATCTACATGGGACATTGCTTGCATAAGCAATTGCAACTTGAAAATAAGGTGAACAAGTATGCCACAGGTTGTTCAGTGGCAAAATAAGTCAAAACACTAATGGCAAGAGCTTTGGTCACACTAGGACGAAAGCCATCTCCTGGTTCCGTTCACTGTTACTCTAAACACCAGAGTACAGCATTGAGTTGAGTTCAAGTTGCTTTTCCAAAACCATGAAGCACACTAGAGGATCGAGGGCACCGTGTGTGACTTTATTGTACCAGAAGCACATTCCACATGCAAGCCTCTCTCTGCCGGAGACTGGACACTGCAGAAGAACGTGTGTGTGGTCAAACTGCAGTAGCAAAATCTCATCTTGATGCTTTGCCATCCAGTTTTTGTCTTTATTGAAATTTCCTTTAAAACAAAAAAGGAAAAAAGAAAGAGAGAGAGAAAAAAAAAGAACCAAATCTCTTAATTCCTGGGAAATTTAACTTTAAAGAACCTGAAATCATTTTCCTCCCTCCGGAGCCTGAGCATTTTAAAAATTGTTGTAATTCTGAAAAGGAAAGCTTACCTCTGAGATCAAGTATTCCAAGTAGCGGGCAGAGGACATTTGGGAGGAAGAGCAGAAAAGGCACAGGGAGCTCCTGCTGTACCCAATAAGATGACGTCCTATGCATCACGATGTGGATGTCTGGGCACACACTCTGTTTAGGCTCCGTCTGTCTATCTCCGAAACAATATTCTACAGGGCAGCAAGGTGACAAAAAGTTATGTATTTAGTCCTTCCTCAGCTTTGAGAATTAAAACTAATTAGGCAAAATAAGAATTCTATAAGCAGCTTAAATCCAAATGGGAAATCTCCGCACAGTGGAAAGCTTGATCAGATGAATACAAAAGATTAAAGAGAAATAGTCCTGTCCTGTGGGATAAAAATGGCAAAACCAGAAGATTTTGCAGTTAAGCTGAAAGATGCAATAAGAATAAGAAAAGGATAAAGGCAAATACCCTTTAAGCAGATTCGTGTTAAGCAAAGCACCCATCAGAAGGTTGGCAAGTGTAATGTTGTGTGGTATAGAAACTTACATTCATAGAGTGGAGGAAGGGTTTCCTGCACTAATGTGTTTGGTTGTACAAATTCTCATTATTTCCATGTAGAAAAGAATTGAGAATAAACGGTATAAAAAAAGAATCCTAACATTGCTATCTTTCTTGGCATTTATGACTATAAAACAGTTTTTTTCAACCTATGGGTCTTGACCCGTGGGGGGGAGGGAGTCAAATGACCCTTTTACAGGGGTCGCCTAATACCAGAGGAAAACACAGGTATTTACATTATGATTCAGTAGCAAAATTACAATTATGAAGTGGCAATAAAATAATTTTATGTTTGGGGGTGACCAGAACATGAGGAACTGTATTAAATGGTCACATCAGGAAGGTTGAGAACCACTGCTCTAGAGTATTCGTATCACGTGTTCTTATGAAAGGCCAAGGTAGCGCATATATCTTTTAAAGGTTTGTTATGAGGGCTGGGAAGATGGCTCAGTGGGTAAAGGTGCTTGCTGGACAGGTCTGATTCCTTGAGTCCACCCACATAAACAACCTGATGCGGAAGCACCATCTATGATCCCAACACTCCTACAGTGAGATAGGAGGCAGAGATAAAATTGTCCAGAAGCTTCCCTGCAGTACACAGCGCAGAGGCAGAAGTGGGAACACACCCACCCCAAACAAATGGAAGGTGAGAACCAACTCCTGAAAGTTAGCCTGTACCTCTACATGTGTGCCATTGCATGCATGTGCCCACACAACCTCCCCCCCCTGAACACACAAAATGTTATTGTTATGACCATGGTGATTTTATCTAAACAGAATGTTAACTTCAACCTATTCTTGTGAATGCAGCCACATTTCACATTCTCCCTAATGACTTTGGATGAAAGAAAAATAACAGATAAATATAATCTAATAATATTGATACAGACTAAATTGCAGTTCGGTATCACGCTTGGAGTTTCCCTCTTTTCTCATATCTGTGTGTGAGCGTGTGTCTACCTGGTTCAATGTTTTTCACACTCAGTATGCCAACACATATAGCTATACTTGGCAAGGAAGAGTGAAGTTGGTAAAGCTCATCGTTAGCAACAAGATGTTAGCCATTGAATTCTGCCCATCAAAGGTCTGTGAGGAGCTCAAGACAGAAGAACAGGCCAAGCGCCATAAAATGAAATAAAACTGAACTGTAGTTGGATTTGAAGTGCAAACCAAGCAGACTTTTGGTAATGACACCATTATATGCTGAGGAAGAGTTACAGTGAGCAACTTAACCATGTCTTTTGCTTACCTGAAACTGCCAGCTGCCACTTCAGATGAAAGGATACAATGAGTATACATTTTTTCCTTATCTGTCTATCTATCTATCTATCTATCTATCTATCTATCTATCTATCTATCTATCTATCTATCTATCTATCATCTCTGTCACCTCTCATGTTATCTGTCTATATTCTACCATATTTATACTTATTCATCATCTATCTTTTATCTATCATTTATCTATTTATTATCTATTATGTCATCTAATACATGTTTACCAACCATCTATCAATCTACTATGCTGTCACCTCTTCTCTATCATCTATTATCTATCTATTATATCATCTGTCATGTATGACTTTTTCATCCACCTTAATTTACTTTGTTTTCCTTTGAGTGGGTTAGTCTAGTATGAATATTGAATTTTCCCCAAAGGGCCATATGGTAAAGATTTGTTCACAAGCCCGTAGGACTACTGGAAGGTGCTAGGATCTTTAGTAGTGGTATTTTCCCTGGAATCAATACTGGGACATTGGCTTCATCTCCACTCTCCCTATTTACGTTCTTGCTCTTGTAAGGTCAGCAGCTGCCTCTCCTAAGGCCTCCCACACAGACCAGCATGCTCACTACGTGATCAAAAGCAAGATTACCAAGAAACTGGGGCCTCAGACTAGGAGCCAAAACAAACCTGTCCTCCTCTAAGCTGATTGTGTCAGCCACTTTGTCACAGCTTTGGGAAGTTGGCTAACACCTGGTCCTAGTCTGACTGTGGGAATTCCCACTCATTTCTCCCTGCTTACATTTGTCAACCCCTGGCTCCCTGCCTCTGTCTCCCCATGCTGAGTACTTGGAGATGTTTGGATCTTATCTCTGGTAACTAACTACACAGCCCCCCACCAAGAGGAAGAACATCATTCCCAACAGCCCCAACCCAGCTTTTTGTCCCCTCCTTATTGCATCTGTCCTAGCAAGAGTAAATTCCACAGGTCCCATAGGTTATTCCTGCTTCAGTCTTGGTATGGCTTTCTGAGGTCACTTAGGGAATTTGGGAGGGTTTCTGAGACGCACAAGGGTCTTCTGCCAGTCCTTGGGGCTCAGTGCTTCATCAGTATGAGCAGTCTTTCTATCCCCCTGGTATCTAAATAAAATAAAGGGAAGCAAGGAAAGTAATGGATTGATAACAATTTCCCCTTCTTTTCAGCCAAGGCTTATCCCTCAGGTAGCCTACAACTTCTCAAGCCACCACTAAAAATAAGCTGGTATCAAGGCACCACCTCTTCCTCTTCAGTGGTTTTGCATAACACAGAGAGGGAGAGACTCTGCCTCAAAAAAAAAAAAAAAAGACAGTGAGATCCAAGAAGGCCTCTGATATTGACCTCTGACCTCCACTCATGTGTACAGGCACACACACTTACACACACACACATACACACACAGGCACAAAGACAAAAACATACCCTTTCTCACTCCAGTAGAATCTAATGAGCAGATTGTCTTTGAGTCTCACAGGTGAATACACAGACACTTAGACACATAGACATTCATGCATGCACATTCCTACACACCAATGAATTTTCACTGTCTGGTGAGTAAGTAAGGAACCTTGAATATGGACAGAGAGCTGCCCATCAGGTTGAGTACTAGGGTGTTGAGATACAGACCTTAATGTTGTAATATTATGGTAATTTGATCTGCATCTACGGTTAGTGGACCCCAGAAACTTCTTCCATCTCTCTCTCTCTCTCTCTCTCTCTCTCTCTCTCTCTCTCTCTCTGTGTGTTTGTGTGTGTGTAAACATAATAGTCCTTCTCAAAGGCGGCATAGGAGGATACTTGCAACTCCTTGAGTGTCACTCTAGTCCTATGGCTTGCCTCAGCTAATGAGATGTTGATCCATGAAACAGCAAGGTGCTGGAAAGCACTGGGGTACAGAAACAGGGCTTGGGTTTTTGTATTTCTAGTATCCCCATGAGAGGAGTTTGGCAAGGCTGGTTGCTGGCCTGAGAATGAGAGACATGCAGAGGAGAGCCTCCAAGCTCACTGATGAACAGGAAATAAGTAAGCTTGCGTGCCATTGAGACAGAGCTCGCTTGCCGGGTAGAAATAGTTAACTCATACTGGGGGGTCCTTGATTTATAATCCAAGAAGCTGAAGCTTGTTTAGGGTCAGGAGGATGTGAACAGGGAGGGGATGACTTCTTTTTCCAAACTGAGAGGGGGAATCTTTGTGGC
>JAQHUG010000004.1:20688160-20709676 GCA_028555095.1 Dicrostonyx torquatus
CTCCAGCCCCTCTGGCTCTTCTATTCTTTCTGCCTCCTCTTCAGTGGGGTCCTTGAGCTCTGTAGGGAGGGATTTGATGAAGACATCCTATTTAGAGCTCTCTCTCTCTCTCTCTCCCTCCCTCCCTCCCTCTCTCCCTCCCTCCCTTAATAATGCCTGGCTGTGGGTCTCTGTATGTTCCCATCTGCTGCAAGAGATAGCTTTTCTGATGATGGCTGAATAAGACATGGATCTGTGAGTATAGAAGAATATCAGGAGTCATTTCACCACTCCTTTTATCTTTAAAAGACAAGATGTATTTGGTCCCTGAGCTATCTAATCCCAGGTTCTTGGTCACCCAACTGCTGTTGAGTACATGTTCCATCTTGTTAGGTCGGCCTTAAATCAAATCTGACATTGGTTAGTGACTCCCACAAGCTCTGTGCGACCATTGCCCTAGCACAGTTTGCAGGCAGGATAGCATTGTAAGGAACAGATGAAAGGGTTTGTGGCTGGATTGGTGTTGGTGTTTTCCTTTTGGTAGCCTGCAGAGTACCGTCCCATACTAAAGACACCAGAACATAGGGATGAAGCTCTGTGCAGGCACTGGCTGGACCTTTCCATGTTTTAGGAGTTGTGTGAGGTGAGTGTTGTTTTCAGCAAGGGTCAGTTGTAGAGAACAACCAATTGTCTTGGCAACAACCTGGGTTCTGAATTCTTTGGAGATGTCCATGAGACCGCTTTGGCCGACAACTCAATTGGATGTAACCTAGTACTGGTACTGGAATCTTCATTTGTTTGCCAGAGATGGCCATTTGGAACTTGTCTACACCATTATTTGGAGATTTAATTAGGATCACCTTTATATATTTTAGGAATTTTCCATTGCACTTGGTTTCAATTACACCCCTCAAATGCCCCTCAGTTCTAGCTATCTTTCCCAGAATTCCTTCCCTCAACCCATCTCCCTATCCCCTCCCCAACTGATGCTCCTGTTCTTATCCCCACCCCCACTCCCCACCCCCAGTCCACCCACAAAATCTATTCTAGTCTCTCCTCCCAGGGGGATCCATGTGTTCCTCCTAGTCCCTTCTTCTATACCAAACCTCTCTGGATCTACAGATTGTTGCTTGTTTATTTGATTTTATTTTTAAACTTTTATTTTGTTTTTAATTTTGTGTGTGTGTGTGTGTGTGTGTGTGTGTGTGTGTGTGTGCGCACATGAGCACGGGTGTCTGCAGAGGCCAGAGGCGTCAGATTCACCAGTAGCTGGTGTTATAGGCTGTTGGAAGCCATCTGGCACGGGTGCGGGGAATTGAACTCAGGTCCTCTGTAAGAGCAGTACATACTCTTAGCTGCTGACCCATCAAACCAGCCCTCTTTGTTGCAACTTTAAGTAGACGAACTCAAGGAAAACTGAGGAAAAATGAAGCCTGAGGGAAAAAACAATGACAAAAAGACAAAAAGAAGAGAACAGCAGTTTGGGGAAGGAATGCTTCTAGGCAGATTGTAACCTGAGAAAACATTTCACAGTGCATCACATCCATGCGCGCGCGCGCACACACACACACACACACACACACACCAGCCCTACATTCTTCATCACTTGATCACTCCTCCATCTACAATAACATTGTTGTGTTGCTGGGCTTTTAATTATTGACTATTATGTATTCTCTCAGAGGTGGACTGGACATTTGTAATAATAATTGGAAAATAAATAAGAGTTTTGCAAACAGGAAAGATGTTCCCAGGTCCTCTGTCTTAGGGTTTCTATTGTTGTGAAGAGTCACTATGACCATGGCAATTCTTATAATGGAAAAACATTTAATTGGATGGTTTACATTTTTACAAGTTCACTCCATTATCATCATGGTGTGACATGGTGGCATTTAAGAAGATATGCTGCAAAGAAGATAGCTGAGAGTTCTACATCTTCTAGGCAACAGGAAGTGGTCTGTTTCACTGGTTATTCCTTGAGTATATATGAGACCTCAAAGCCTTCCTTCAACAAGATCATACCTACTCCAACAAAGCTACACCTTCTAATAGTGACACTTCCTTTGGGAGCTTTTTCTCTCAAACCAACACATTCTACTTCCTGGCCCCCAAAGGTTTGCAAGCTATATTGTAAGGCAAAAAGGCATTCAGTCTACCTTCAAAAGTCACCATAGTTTATGAGAGTCTCAAACATATTTAAAAGTCTAAAGTTGAAAGTCTCTTCTGAGATTCATGCAATCTCTTAACTGTAAGTAATGAGGTCACATGCCTGACCTCAGTGACTTTCCTTAGATGTGGAGGTAAATTCCATAGCCCCTTTCTTCTTTCCTTAACTGCAGAACCACATGGTCAAAGTCGACAAGTTCTGCTGCTTGTTGGGGCTGGAACATGGCCCCTTCATTTAATTACATCTTCACCAGCTTTCTGTTTTCCTTCACTGCCTAAGCTTGGCTGTCCTTGAACTTGTTCTGTAGATCAGACTGGCCTCAAACTCAGAGATCTGCCAGCCTCTGCCTTCCAAGTACTGGGATTAAAGGTGTGCACCACCAACATGGTTCTAAGCTTTTCTTTAATTCTTTTTTAAAAGTTGAAACCTTAGTTTGATAGAATGCTACCTGAAGTCACTACTCCCTTTATTCCTTTGTTTAATCTGTTTCTCTCCTTGAATACAAGACGTAGCTTTATTCCCCTTTCTGGTGTTCCTTTTCTCCTCAAATATTTTTCCTTCCTCAGCTTGCTCCTTTTCATTATAATCTTCATTATTTTGACACCAGTAACCACACAACAGAGTCCATACTAGGCTGTTTTACAAATTCCTGTGCTAAGGGAATTAACCCACAAGTCTTCACTTTAGCCTCAGTCAGACTTTTCAGACAAGGGCAAAACAGCAGCTACATTCTTCACTAAAATATCACAAAAAATGTTTTCTAGGCAACATACTAAAATTCTTCTCCTCTGAAAGTTCTTAAGCCAGTCCCCCACAGTTCGAATCACCCTTAACACCACTGTCTTCTATGCTCCTACTGGTATGGCCCATCATGCAGCACTTAAAGCATTCCAGTGCTTTCCTAACCTAAAGTACCAAAGTCCATATTCCTTCAAACAAAAACATGGTCAGACCTATCATAGCAAAATCCCAGTCCTTGGTACCAACCTTTGAGTTAGTTAGGGTTTCTAGGGCTGGGAAGAGACACCCATAACAACTTTTACAAAGGAAAGCATTTAGTAGATGTGACTTGTGTTTTTTGAGGATCAGTACATGATCATCATGGGTCCACATGGTGGCATGCAAGAAGACAAGGTTCTGGAGAGGTAAATGAAATTTTTACATCTTGAAGGCAACAGGAAATGGTCTCTCTTACTGCGTGTGGTTTGAGCATATATGAGACCTCAAAGTCCACCTTCACAGTGATGTACTTTCTCCAACAAGACCACACCTACTCCAACAAGGTCAAACCTCTTAATAGTGCCACTCCCTTTGGGGTCCATTTTTTTCAAACCACCATATCCTTCATTTAAGGGTTCTCTTTGATTCGTCTCATCATTAGGAAAAACAAAAATAAAAGCAAACCTTATTTAGTTCATAACTGAGAAATAAATGTGAAAATCATAACAAGTGGGTGGTATATGGGACCCACTGCTATGCACCTTGGCTAAAGCAAGAGGAAGTGTTGTCAAGAAAAGGAGCCTTGAGGGTGACACCCATTGAATAGAAATACTTCAGACTGCTCTACAAATAATTTATCAATATTTTGAAAACAGTGATTAATGTTATATAAGAAGAAATTAAAAACACTTCCTTATCTTCACCAAATAAATTAATCCTGGTTAGTATCATATGCAAAGTTTTAGCTTGGAAATGTTAGACAATGGAAACTTTGTATTTAGGAGACGTGATGGTTGATATTGGTTGTCATCTAGACAGGACCAAGGAGGGACCCCTACAGTACTTCTGGGAGGGATTATCTAGATTAGGCTAAACTCTAGTCATGCTTATGAGGAATTTTCTTGATTAAGTTGAGTTTTGAAGACCCAGTGTGGACAGAACAACCTTAGGAGTTGGACGGTGGGCAGGATAGACAGGGAAAAGGAACCAAGTTCCCATTTGTTAATTTCTCTGTGCTTCATGACTACAGGCCCAACATGACCAGCTGCTTCAACTTTCTGTTCCCATGACTTCTCAGTCTTAATGGAACACACCTTCAAACTGTGGTCCAAAATGAGTCCTTCTTCCCTTAAGTTGCTTTTGTCATGGTGTTTTATGACAGAAACAGAAGAAGTAAACAAGTGGATATTAATTGAAATATTTTTGCAATATACTCTTTTAAAGTATGATTCTTGAATAAAATAATTGATACTAGAAATTTCTTAAGAAGAGGGAAATAGATATCTGAAAAAAGATCATATTAATGGCAGGTGCACTGGAATTTGCACATTCAAATGTATAGTCTGGAATCTCTTGAGGAATATAGATCTGACCTCAGGGTCATAAAGTACAATTCCAAATATTAGCTATGATTTCCTTTCAGACATGCTTCCAGAGCCTACTGCTCATTAAAATGAATTGTCTTAATACTGATACTTACTTATTTTTAAGGATTAATTTTATTTTTGAAAATATCTCTCAGTTATTTGTGAATATTTGTTGTCTGAGTTTCTGTCCTACCCAGTTCCCACAATCATTAAGTCCCAAAGAAATCACACAGAGGTCTACATTAGTTATAAACTGGCCCACTAGCTCAGGCTTCTTATTAACTCTTATAACTTATATAGCCCATTATTAGCCCATTATTCTTATCTGTGTTAGCCATGTGGCTCAGTACCTTATTCAGCAGGGCAGTCACATCTTGCTTCTTCTGTGGTCAGGTCAGCACTGTGGAGGAATGGGCTTCCTTCTTCCCAGAATTCTTCTGTTCTCATTGACCTGCCTCTACTTCCTGCCTGGTTGTCCCACCTATACTTCCTGCCTGGCTCCTGGCCAATCAGCATTTATTTAAAATATTATTGACAGAATACAGACCATTCTCCCACACCAAATATATGTGGTATATATGCAAATGTATGTGGGTTACTGGAGGCTTGGAGGCCAGAGGATGACACTGGTCATCGTGCTTTGTCATTTCCTACCCTTTGAAACAGGCGCTTTCATTGAACATAGGTTGATGACCTTGGTAATCTTTCTGTTTATACACATGACCATTCCTGATGTGGATGCTGGGAATTTGAACTCAGGTCCTCATGTTTACTCAACAGTGCTCTTATCCATGGAGCCATCTCTAGATCAGTATCAGTTATTTTAAGTCAAGTTTTTGGGAAACCAAAAATTGGATGTTCTCAGATATAGTCAGATGTTGAACCTAAATCAAAGGAAGCAAGTTTCCATTTCTACATATTTTTACTTTTTGGTTTTCTATTCTCCTCTTTTTAGTGAGCTCATTACACTGTTGGCCTATTCCTCTGAGGTCAACCTAAGGAAGCTACTGACAGAAAGTAAAATAAGCATAAATTGATCATGCTTGTATGTGTGTGTATTTATATATAAGTAAGTATTTATGTATGTATATGTATGAGTAAGTATATATGTATGTATATGAGACAGAAGCTGGTATTGAGTGTAACTGGAAGCTTACCCCTGAATGATGTATGCCATAGTCCAGTGTGCTCATTTTACAATGAAAGTTCTGCAGGGATTGTTGCCCAAAGTGAGAATTTTCATTTGTTGTGTTGAAATCAGTGGAAGATAGGGCCCAGTAGAAAGTCTGTATGATACAGGGAACAGATTGGGAACTAGGAGCTATTGCTACACAACTAGAGCCCCAGACACAGAAGAGAACTGATTTATTAGATGGGGAAAACAATTTGCAACTGCCATGGCTATTGGTTCAACACGGCATGAGAGGAAGTCTATTGGTCTTGGGTATCAGGAAGCTGAAGCACTCCCAGATCTATGTATTAAATATTTTGTTTGAGCTATGAGCATTACTGGAGATATAGAAAGTAGAAAGACCTGGCCTGAAAGACTTGCAGAGGGAGAGAGTTGAGTACTAATTAGACATAGCTCAGTGTTCTATTAGAGAGACAAGAGGAATTGGAGTACCTAAAACGCCTGTGTGATGAGTGGGAAAAGAAGAAATTCCTAAAGCTAGCCTGAGTCTTGAAGTAAAAAGTTGGGGAGAGGTCTCTGAGATGGGTGAGTCACCATGTGTCAAGAAAGAACTTTGTGAGAACATGGCATACTCTGGCCATGAAATGCAAATAGCTCAGTGTCTCTGGGGACAGAATGCAGGGGGATTGGCAGTCATTGTGATCACGAACACATGTCCCTCCAAATCTCAGCAGCCAGCTCTTTATGCTTCTCTCTTATTGAGATGGGACCAGCATGATGGAGCTGGACCTTAAGGCACAAGGTACAATGACTTCAACTAGATAAGCCTCGTGATGACATTTGGTTTTCATCTTAGTAACTTCTATATTGAGAATAACATGATATTAAGTTTTGTCCCCAGAGAGTTTAACTTCAGCGAAGGAAGTGAATTGTCTTGATTTAGTGTTTTGGTTATCAACCATTTCAACACGCTCACTTTGACTGAATGTCTGCCAAGTATATGTGTAATGGCTACATTTTCTTGATGGGAGGTTTATAGAATTAGGACTCTTCCTGAAACCTTGATGCGATTTAATGGCATTTCAAAAATTTTACAGTGCTTTGGTACTAGTTCCATTGTTTTTCAACATTCGGTTAACGAAATGAAATTTAAGTTCAAGATTTTGCCATATGGAAAGAGTTTGTTTCAGCTCCTTTAAATGTAAAGACAATTGGCCTAGTGTTAATAAAACATCCCAAGTGCATTTGGTGATTGATGGCTCCTTTTTGAAATGTTAGTATTTTAATCTGGGGAAGTTACATTTGAAGACACTTGCCAAGGTCATATCCATGTTTATATGCTTTCGGGTTGGGAATTGAAGTGGGATATTTTATCGAGGAAATGCCTTCTGTCTATGACAACACAGCTATTGTTCTGTATATTAGAAGCCTTATGTGTTCTGATAATCTTTTCATAAAACACTAGATATTTTTAATAAGTTGCTTTCCAAAGAAATTTCTTATATGTTAACTTGTTGCATTGCCAACTTTTCAGTATTATGCCATTAAAGAAACACACACACAGCAGCAAAATGTAGCAGCATAAAACCCCTTGGCAACAAAACATTCTACAAAGCTGAATGGGAGTAAAATGGAATTGCGATATTCTAGCGTAAGCATGGTACACAGCAATTGTGGCAAAAACATTGAAACTTACAGAATCACAAAAGAATGGTTCCAAAAGGAGGCATTTTATTCTGAAAATTTTCTTAACAGAAAAAAAAAGCAAGAACAAGAACAAAAAAAAATGGACTAGGAAAGGTATTTTAGCTCCAGAAGGGCCTGCCGCACAAGCATGGAGACCTAAGTTAAGCAGGCATAGGAATGTGTGCTTGTCCTCCCAGCGCTAGGTAGTGAAAGACAAACAGACTCTTGGGGTCTTGGGTAGCCTGATTAGCCTACTGGATGAGTCCTATACAGGCAAGAGACCCTGGCTCAGAACACAGTTGGATGCTTCCTGGAGCAGGGCACTCGAGGCTGTCCACCACCAACAGCATCTCCCTAAACGTTCCCTAACATCACTCATGGTTGAATAGATATTTGAAATTTTATTTGTTCTATTTTTATTTACTCTTCACTCATACAATACAGTTGATCGCAGCCTTCCCTTCCTCCATTCCTCCCAGTCCCCCCACCTCCCTGTCCCACTTCCCCACTCCCCTAGATCCACTGCTCCTTCATTTTCCTTCAGAAAAGAGCAGACCTCCCAGCGAGGGCAACAGAACACAGTCTAACAGTACGCAATCAGGCTAGACACAATCTCTCATATTAAGGCTGGATGAGGCAACCAGTAGGAGGAAAAAGATCCTAAGAGTAGATGAAAGGGTCAGAGATACCCCATCCCCTACTGTTAGGAGTCCTACAGAAACCCCAAGCTAAACAACCACAACCCACGGGCAGAGGACCTAGCACGGCCCCACGGCAGGCTCTGTGATTGCCGCTTCAGTCTCTACGAAACCCCATGAGCCCTGCTTAGTTGATTCTGTAGGCCGTGTTTTCCTGGTGTCCTTGAGCCCTCTGGTTCCCACAGTCCTCTCTCCCTTTCTTCCCTGGGTTTCGCCCAAGCTCAATCATGGCACTCTATTAAAGAAGTTGACTCTTTTTCTCCCATTCTCTAATTTTCTTGGCGATTAGAACCGGAAGGTCTACTTGTTTTCTGATGAGTTCCACCCCATGACCTGCTCATCATACATGTCAAGAGGATGTGAGATTCTGGAGAATAATGTTGTGGACCAGCTAATATAATGAGGGAAGCTTAAATCATAATCAAGGTGATTACCTGTAAAAGTAAATGCCACCCAGAAGGCTGACTACTTCTAATCACTTTTAATTTTATGTCAGACAGTGGTAGTTCTAGCAGAACATAGTAATTTTTATTTGGGCTAGCAGTAGGATATGATAATTCTCATCACAGAAGATTGTCAACAGAGGGTTTTTCTGAGGGCTGAGTGGTGTGTGGAGGTGGGGACTGCTGGTCGTAATAGAGAAAGGTGCAGGAGCTATAGGAGATTAGGCGTTCCTCAGAACAACCAAGAGCCCTGCTTCCAGCCTCACCAATCCCGAGTTTTTCTGTAGCTCAGCTTGCTAATTGGCTTATTTCTTGCTGATTCCTCCTCCTACCGTATCGAGACTTTCATTTTCTCCTGCTGAGTTGGTTGATGTTTGTACTCCTATTTATAAACTTTGTGGATATTATTGACATCTCTTGGGCTACTGCCCGTTCTTTTCTTGGCCCGTGGTTATAATGGTTTTATATCTATTTATTTAATCTCTACCAATTATTTTAGTGGATTTTAGAAGGGAGCAGAAATCAATGAGGTTGTTCCAAGACAGAGTGGTATAAGAATATGCTAGCTATTGACATAGGATGTAATTGCTTGTGCATATCCAGCAGAATTGGGATGAGTCCTTCAGAAACCCACTTCTGTGTTGTTCTTGAGGACTCTGCCCTGACAGATGATATGCCAAGGGCAGGATGAGCCTAGAGGATAAAGTAGGCTTAGTAGAAATGACTCAGATGTTGGAGGAAAGGGAACTTTTAGAAGAACAGGAAAGTACTCTGCGAATTTGTTTTCTGATCCAGGCATCATGACTTCTTTGAGATTCTTATTGGGATAAGAATAACCACAACCTATTGGGTTAATGGCAGAACTAGTTATGTTACATACATGGTACCAGCAAGAACTCTTAGGAGCCCTGCTAGGCCAGTTCAATAAGAACCAAGTATACAGTATACTCAACATGGCCACATAAGTCTAATGATAGAGAATTTTGGACTGTCAATCCTGGGGACACAGATCATGAATCTCTTGTTCTCATTATGTCACAAGAATCTAGAACAGTGGCAGACAGTCTGTACACACTGATTGAATTCCGGCTTGGCCATTAGAAATTGGGGACTCAGTGGTTCTTGTAATCATTAGAAGAAAGTTTGTAGGCAGACAAGAAGCACCTTGAAGTGCTGACTCAGGAGAGATTCTGATGGGGAATAATGTTCCTGTACACTGTAAAGGTTTGTCACTTGAATTGGCTTAATAAAACACTGATTGGTCAGTTGTCTGGCAGTAAATATAGGTGACACAACTAAACTAAGGATGAGGAAAGGAAAAGGGTAGAGTCAGGAGTCACCAGGCAGATGCAAAGGGAGAAGGAGATGAATACACCATGCTAATAAAGGTACCACTACATGACAAAGTGTAAAAAAAGAAATATGGCTTAATTTAAAATGTAAGAGCTAATTAGTAATAATCCTGATCTATTGGCTGATAATTTATAATTAATATAAGCTTCTGTGTGAAAATTTGGGAAATGGTTGCTGGGTAATTGGAAACAGGCCGTCAGGATAAGAAATGTCCACTTGCAGGATCCAGCTGGGGCCCTGTAGGTAGAGGGATGTGTTTCCATATGGTTTTACAACAAATACTTGTGAAAGATCTCATTGACAAAAGGGGGAGAAGATGGAAAATTAATGATGATAGGAATAGATCTTATTTGGGAAAGGTCTTCTAGAATCACCTAGAAATATTTCATGAAAATTTGTACCCACAGAAACAGCAACTTGCTACTTTATTTTTAATAACATATTTCAATGGGAGCCACTGCACATGAATGGAAATCATTGGGAATAAATATCTTATATATCACCATTAATAGACCTAGGCTATAGTAGCCAAGGTGTAGTTTTAAGATTATTTGAGCTATTCTTTCTTCTAGCATTCATGCTCCTGGATAGACACTCCCACTAATCCAATTAACCACTAGGGATCGAGTGTGATCCTCAACTTGATGATTTTGAGAAGGGCCAAAGAGATTGGTAAAGAATAATATGTTCAAGAATGCTTTCCAGAGAGGAAAACTTTGTAGCAGAAGATTCCCATTGAATGTGAGCAGCACCGTCACGTGGGCTGGGAGCCCAGGTGGGATAAGAGCCAGAAATGAGGAAGCCAGAAAGCGAGAGCATCATCTACCTCTGCTTTCTGGTTGTAAGAACTCAAACGGTTCTGCTTCTCAATGCTCGTTGACCATGAGGTCCTTTCTCAAGAGCCAGAAATTTGGATCTGTTCTACCATTTAGCAAAATACCAGAAACTGTGAGCCAAAAATAATTCTTCCTTTACATGATTTCTGTCAGGTCTTCAATAGCCACAGTGAAAAAGTCCAACTGACTTGAATGGTCTCTGACTTCTGAATCTAAGTCATAACAGACATTGGGACTTCTATTTTGCCCTCTCTTATTGGTCAATAAGGAAGTCAACGGCCATGTTGTAAGGATGTTCAACCAGCCTTGTGCAGAAGCCATCAAATCGAAGCAAAGCGTTGAGACCACCTGCCAGTAACCAAAGAGGCCCTCAGGGCTCCTGCTAATGCAGGTGATGGCATTTTGAGGACACATGCCAGAATCGTGGATTGAGGGCGCTCCCAGATTCATGACCTGTAGGCATGAAGTAAAATATACACATTGCTTTAAGTTGTTAAAGTTTATGCTGGTTTTTTAAAATGAAGCCTGAGATTTAAAAATAACCCAAATGGAAGTTTAAGTGTTATTCAATAGATGTTGGAGCGGGGGTTATGGAGGTGGTGTTGGATCTGGAAGAAGTTAGAGAAATTAGTAGGGAGTGAATTTGAAAAAATTTCACCATATGACATTCCCAAATAATTAGTAAAATATTTAAACACACACACACACACACACACACACACACACACACACACACACACACCCCTCAAATGTGACCTTGTCCTATGATATAACAAATAAAGGCAATATGAGTTTCTAACACAGGCTAAAAATAGCAATGACAAAAACCCAAAAATATCTAGACTTAGAAATTTACTGTGTATTTATTTGTTGGTTTTTATTTTGTTTTGAATGGGGTGGCTGCAAAGAGAACCCTAAATACAACTAATTCACTCTGCAGCCCGTGACAGCATTATCACCTGTAGGGGCTATGTAAGAATTCAGAACTCTAGCATACATTCAGTATGTTTCTATCCATCTGCATATTTTCTTTCATTGCATGCGATTGTACAATTTACAAAGAACAAGCACTGTCTCTCATTTGATTCTTAAAAATGTTTTCCACATTGCATGCATGAAATTCCTTATTGTTGAATGCATGATAAGGAATAAATAACCCCATTTTAAAACAGCCTGTGTTGACAACCTCAACAGTACCATCTGATGAACTGGGATTGTGGAGAGCACCCCCCCCCTTACACAGACTTAGCAATCTGATCATCATGGTTATAGACGCACACTCCCCAAGCCTTGCCGTGGCCAAATGGACTTTGTCCCCAGTCCCTGTGTACTGCCTACACACCTTTTGCCCTTGTGTGACTGTTTGCTTTTACTGCCCTGCCTACTTTTCTTATCTCACCATGCTGGCTCCCTCCTTAACCCTGAACTTCACCTGGTTCCTACCTAGAACCACAGCCTCCCCCTTTCCTTGCCCACGTATATACCACATCTCTCCAAATTCTTCAATTCTATCTAGTGGGTTTCTTCTCTGTGATCTTGAACATGGAGGCTTTCTGTCTGAACTCCTATTTAGTGTCTCTTACTGACCTTGCTAGTCCCTCAGCAAGTATCTGCCCCCATTCAAGTCATCCTGTGAGGAATGACAGACAGAAGCACAAGAACGGATAGTTCCTGAGCTGGATCTGACTTGAAAACGTCTCCTGTAAGGACAACCTGTCATAGAAAAGGAAGGTGCCCTGTAAGATGCAGGGGAAGGGTGAGAACCCATCTTGGTTGTCAACTTGGCTACACCTGGAATCAGCTAAAACCCAAGCAGTTAGACACGCCTGTGAGGGATTTTCTTGACTGGATCATTTGAGGTGGGACCCGCCCTACATCTGGGCCACACCTCCCGATGGAAGTCTACAGAACAGTATTTGAAGCAAGAAAACAGCTACTGGGTTCTTTGTCTTCCCATCAAGAGATAGCCATTGTTGGATTACTAGGACCACAGCTTGCAAGCCATTCTAATAAATTACACACACACACACACACACACACACACACACACACACATATATATATATATATATATTTCATTCTATCAGTTCTCCTCCTTTAGAGAATCCTGAAAAGGTGCCCCACTGTGGCACCTATGAATCACAACTTTGGCCAATATCCCTAGAGATACAATAACAACACTTAGATGTCGTGGTAACCAAAAGCCAACGTAGACTTAAAGCCAACTCAGCAGGAAGTAAACCTTTCTTGGTAAGGGAAATATAGCCAACTCCCCAGGGCTGAAGAGATCATGGATCTTAGACGAGAGCCTACTATTGCTACTTTCCCAAACCAGTATTGGTTCTAACTGCGTTCTACATACTGTCCTTAGAGCCACAGGTCAGGGTAGCTCCCAGCCCTCATCAAAGAAGCTTCTTTTTGGAGCAGATGGAGATTATGTACTGAAGACCCCAAGGTCAAAGCACAGAGAACGACTGACTGCGGGGTGACCAGCTCCAGCTGGCACACCTACGATGTGACTTCTACATCTAAGTCTCATGGAACATGGAGACAAAGGGGGCAGAAAGATGGTAAAAGCCCAGGGACTAGGAACTCTGTTATAAGATTATGTCTTGCAGATATAAAGGGGAAGTTACACCCTTCACATTTCGACAATATGACATGCAAGCCGAGGAATGGCAATATCAGTTAATATGCCAAATGTGGATGAGGGAAACCTCATGGGGCCCCATCCCTAGATGAAGTACGGGCAATGACTGCTACTAAGAGGGAGAATTAGCCTTTCCCAAAAATGAGCTCCTTAATTGGTTATACAAAGTCAATTAGTCAGCCATACAAACACATTCATACACACATATACATTGTTACAATAATAATAAATAAGTAATAATAATAAATATTTAAAAAGTTGTGAATTGTAGAGGTAGTTGGGCATGGAGAGGGCTTGAGGGTAAAGGGAGGAATGTAAGTATGTTTAACTTAAAAATAAAATAAATTAGTAAAAAATGCTAAAATAAGAACATTCTTGTGATGTTTAATGTTGATTATTGGCTTGACAGGATTTGGAAGTATTGATGCTATAAACCTCAGGGCATTTCTGGGAGACAGTTTTTAGACTGGGCTAGCAAGAATGGAAAGACTCACTGTAAATGGAGGTGGCACTTTCCCTGAGCTCGGGTCCTGACCTAAACCAAAAGGAGAAAGCAAACTGAACAATGCCACTCCTCCGTTTCTGCTTTCTGACTGTAGATACAGTGTGTGACCAGCTGCTGTAGATGCCTGTTGCCATGGCTTCCAGACAGGATTCACTGAACACTAAACCATGACCTGAAAGAACCCCTTCCTAAAGTTGTCTTTGTCAGGGTAATGAGAATGGCGACCAATCCAATGTTCTAGGAATCCCAGACATGCATAATGAATCCCTGTAAAAACCTGGCCAGGATGTGTTATGAGATGGTCCAGGCAATATGGTGAGGGTGAGGGAGGATTTGCACACTTACAGACCAGGTAATTGAAAAATGGACCATGGATACTGAGCTATGCTTTGAAGAATGAAGAGAATGTGGTTAGGTGAAGACGGCAGGGCTGTGGAAGGCCCCGGGACCCGCAGTGGCACTGAGATGGAAGAGTGGCAAAGGGGAAAGAGGAAGATGTGAGCTTGGAAAGGGTGTTGGGTGATGAAGAAACTCGGGACCAGTGGAAGCTCAGAAAGCACAGGGCAAGAGCAGGAGATGGAGTCGGAGAAGCCTTGGGTGTTGACAGGGCGCTCATCAGCTGTGCGAGCTACCTCTGATAAGGAAGCTATGAAGAGGAAGAGAGAACGAGGCAGGTGAAGAGTGTCAGGAAAATGGTGCCCAAGACAACTGTCAACACATGTGAGAAAAATGGGCGTGTGGGGGTGGGGGAGGGGGTAGGGGCGGGGGTGGGTGGTGCCTACCTATGCCATACCGCCTTGCATATCAGGGTGGGGAACTACAGATGATGAGGGAATTGTGAGTGAGAATGTTTTGTGTCTCTGCTGAGACTGAGGATGAGAACTGGAACAGGCAGGGCATGTTGGGTCCTGAGTTAGTGGCTAGAAGTACAACAGACTTCAGGTGAGCCGCTATCGTGTACTACATCGGTGTTTTTCATTCAACCTTATATGACGGTTGCAGGAGGCATGTAGTAGTTTGTATGAGAACCGTCCCGCGAACGCTCATGTATTTGCACTGCTGGTTCCCTGTTGGTGGTGCTCGTTGTGGGGGTTCTGGACCTTTCACAACATGGAGCCTCGCTGCAGGAAGTATGTCACCAGAATGGGCTTTCAAGATGGATAGGCTTGCCCAGTTTCTTAACTGTTCTCTCTTCGGCCTATGTATGATCTAGATGTGATCCCTAAGCTTCCAGCCGCTGTCATACTTAACTTCCTTGCCTGTGGATGTCTAGTCCTTTGGAACCACAAGCCAAAATTAACTCTTCATTAAATTGCTTTTGGTTATGGAATTTTACCAAAGGCACAGAAAAATAGCTAATACAAGGCTCATACTTGGATGGTTTTCTTGGATAGGGGAGACACTGAGGTTCACAGTGGATTACAATATCCCCTAAAGCCACACCCCTAGTGAGTGGCACATTTGAGACTGATGTTTGGCCTACCAAGACTAAAGTTCACGCTATTTGTGATAATTGTTTAGACATATTTGCAATATATTTGCCAGGGCATTTATATTACATATTTCATATAGCCAGATATAGATCTACCTTTATTCATACATTTTTCAATTTCTGGTAGGTTTATGTCTAGATACATATTCTGTCAGTTGAGAATATCATAGATTGGAAACCCATTTGATACGCCTAACCTATAGAACATCAGAACTTCCTGTGCAGGATATGGTACCTTTGTGATCACGTGGCTTCCAGAAACTATAGCTTCCTGCCACTGCCTTGTGTTATCAGAGAGTATCACACTAGCCTGGGAAAATAGCAAAGTTTAAAATTCAATGACTTGTTTTTACAGAACATGTACTATTTTCACACCATTACAGACTCAAAAATAATTAATTGGAGCCGGGCGGTGGTGGCACACGCCTTTAACCCCAGCACTCGGGAGGCTGAGGCAGGCGGATCTCTGTGAGTTCAAGACCAGCCTGGTCTACAAGAGCTAGTTCCAGGACAGGCTCCAAAGCTACAGAGAAACCCTGTTTCGAAAAACCAAAAAAAAAAAAAATAATAATTGGAATGATGATTAAGCCCTACGTTTTAACTTTCAACTGACCTTTCAATTGGTGATTTGAGCCAAATGTAGACTAGTTCTAATTTTCTACCAAATATTTAGAAGAGATTACAGCTTTCACCTTTCATTTTGCAAACTCTATTCCCCAGAACCATCCTAGGGGTCTAGGAATGACTCGTCGCTAAGCATTGCTGACCCTGAAGAGAATACATTTGAACTAGTCTATAGAGTTGCCTTTTCTGGGCCAACGGAGCTAAAACTGGGGCACTGGGGGCAAGGGCTCAGGAACTCACAATTGTCGGTTGAGATCTGACTCCTTTCACACAGCACAGAGCTTCAGCAGGAGTTTTCAGATGATTAAGCTCAATAAACACAGTGACAGGTTAAAGCCTCTGCATATACCTGTCATTCAGTTAGAACAATGAACTCATTGACCTTCGGATCATGAGGTTCTGAAGAAGGCAGATGTCGGCAGGCTTCATCACGGTCCTCCACGCCCATTTTTCTTTATGCCTCACGTTTTTATAGCATCACAGCTTTGTTCTAAGCACAACTTCCTGATTCTCAAGGCATTTCCTGTGAACAAAGGCGAATTATCATTTACTGAAGCTTAAGTTAACTGAAAATTAAATTAACTTTATATGAAGTGAAGTAATTGGTGCAAGATTGTGTAGAACAAGCATAAGAAATCTGAGATTGCTCAACACATGGGGAGATAAGAGTTGCATCCTGCTAGATTTTACTTTATGAGATATCATGCTGAAGTGTTCACTGACCTGAGGAACATCTGTATTATAGCGAGTAGGGAAAGAGTCAATACCACATATTGTATGCTAAAGGGAATCAACCACCTGACAGAACTTCTTGTGCTAAATTGACTACAGTGAAAAAAAAATCTGTCCAATACTCAGAAAATAAATTCTTATCATTAAAAATCTTCCAAACTTTTTGTGGGGGCTGGGGAGAGAGTTAGCTTGCAAGCATAAGGGCCTGAATTTGAGTCCCAGAACTCATATGAAAAGCTGGATATTCTGGAATGTGTTTCTAATCCCAGAGCTGGGAGAATGGAGAATGGAGGGTCACTGGGTCTTCCTAGCCAGCCAGCTTAGCCACGCTGATGAGCCCAAGTTCCACTGGGAAAAATCTATGCCAGAAAACAAAGTAGATGGATCCCAAGGACTGACGTCAAAGGTTGACCTCTGTCATTAACACATGCATCCTCTTCTTCCATCCATGCACACATACTCAAACATATATGCACATGCGATTCTTTTCTGAGACAGAATATCATGAAGCCTAGATTGGCCTTAAGATTATTGTGTAGCTGAGGTCTACTTTGAAATTCTGACCTTCCTAAGTCCGTCTGCTAGAAACTACTAAACCTGAGGATATTTATCTCATATTAGCACTTTCAAATTAGACTGAATCTTTCGGCATACCTTAATGATCTCACCATGGGCTTTTTACCTGAAGTCTTCATCTCTGGGGCAGTTTTTCTGATAGGAGATAGAGAACACATGGCTGTGCTGGTTATAGGCAGTTCAATTCACCATCCCACTTGATAGAATAAAAACCCATGAGACAACCGTTAGGAGTCACTGAAAATCAGACAGCAACACTGCTATCTGTGATGTGTGATCCAAGTGAGGGGATGGAGTTGCTTTCCAGATCACTGTGTAGGGAATAAGAACTTAGTCAGTGTCTCTAGCTCCTTGAGTTTGATAGCTAGAGCTGGGAATCCAAGTAGGACAACCCCACCATGGCTCCCAGTACAGAGCCCAGACTAGAAGAGGGCCTCAGGACAAGGTGGCTGTGAGCAAAGAATACTTAGAGACATTCCAGGGTTCCCTCTTTGCCGCTGAGTGTTGGCCTGTTTGTGCCTGGAAACTAGCTGCCGTGGCAGGTAAAGTGATGTCCAGCTGAGAAAACACCAACCACCTCAGCGCTCACACAGCACTGACTGTACAGGTCCTATCCCCTCGACCTAGAGTAAATGCTTTTCCAAGTGTGGCTAAAATCTTCAGAATAAGGCAACTGAGATTTTCAAGCAACATACACCCGCCCCAGAT
Source organism: Dicrostonyx torquatus (assembly GCA_028555095.1). Lineage (NCBI taxonomy): Eukaryota > Metazoa > Chordata > Mammalia > Rodentia > Cricetidae > Dicrostonyx > Dicrostonyx torquatus. The sequence continues at coordinate 20,706,048 of JAQHUG010000004.1, forward strand.
AAAATTAGTGAGGGGCAAAAAAGTCAAAGTCAAGGCATTCAAGCACTGAAAGAAGAGAAAGTCAAACATCTCTTCACATACATGTTACAAAAAGAAGGGACCCAGGAGCTATCCATGATGAGAAAAACAAACCTCTGAAACGGATGCAGAAATGACAAGGGTGATGAACAGAGGAGCAAAAACCTTTAGGAACATTTCCAATGATGTCACATGCCTAAAGAGCCATAGGAGCCACTGAATATATTTGTAGGGAAATGAGACTAGCAAAAGAAGCTCAAAGTTTTAAAGGTGAGAACTTCAGTGTCTTCACTGGTAATTCCACTTGCTGGGAACAGCAGGGGTTACACTCTGGAGGAGAAGATAACAGTGAATTTGCAAACTTTGTATTAGAAACTGTCCAAATGGAAACATCTAGAAAAAAAAACTTGGACTGAAAGACTGAAAAGAACATTACTGCTCAGGAAAATTTTCAAGTGTTATTATGTGTGTTATATTGAGAAGCATAGGAAAAATGTATAAAGAAATAGCTGCTGAATTCTAAATTTGATGAAAACGGTAAATCCCATAGATACCAAATGCTCAACAAACGCCAAGTTCAAGAAGTACAAAGAAAAAAAATACCATGACACAGCATAACCAAATTTTTGAAAGCCAGTGGTAACAAGAAAATTCTTTTAAAAAAGAATCTGAAGAAGGACAGCTATGTAGAAAAACAAATATGACATCTGAGTTTCATGAGAAACAAAATCTGAAGAAAACAATAAAGCATATCCTTGATAGACTAAAGAAAAAAAATCACTGCCCATCTAGAATTCTACATTAACCACAATTGCATTTCCAAAAGAAGGTAGAAAGATGTCTTTGGCTGTGTAGAAACTGGAATAATTCATTGGTAGCAGGTATTCATAGCATGTGATGCTCAAGTATATGCTTTAGGATACAGAAAGTGATAGAAACCTGTATCACCAAAGTAAGCAACTGCTGACTGAAAACGTAGTTGTATAACACTTTTTTTGAATTAGCTAAGTTTCTTTGAAAGAGGATTAGCAATTGAGTAACTTAGAGGAACAATACAGACAATGACTGGCCTTTCATAACAAATAGAAATGGAGAGAAAAGTACATTTGTGAGTCTCTTCCCTGAGTGAGAAGTGACATACACATATGGGAAGTGAAGGCAAAAAGTGTAAATATGTTCATATACTACATCACTCATACAAGCATCAAAGGGTTGCAGTATGTGAAACAAAAATTAGGATTAGGAGGGAATCATCAAAACAACCAATTAAGTCAAAAGAAGTCTGAGAAAGGAGGGAAAAAGCAACAGAAACATGAGAAAAAAAATATAAACGTGTTTGTCTCCAACACACAAAAATCATGTTAGATGTAAATTAATCTAATCTCACTCCATTTAAAAGGCAGATATTTTTAGATTGTCTTGAAAAGTAAAACTCAATGATACACTGCCTGCAAGAAGGCCTCTTTATAGCCACAGATACTGAAGCAAAAGGTTTCAGAAAGAAATACTATCAGAATAGTGATCTGAAGAAAGACAGGTCATGACGTCCTTGCTCATCTTCTCCCTCCTTCTGCTCTTCCACTGGACCTTGGTAGCATAATCCCTTGCTCTGGTGTGAATGTGGGTCTCTGGCTCTATCTCCATCCATCATGGGGACTGGCCTATCAACAGAGACAGTGGGCTTGATCTATTGGGAGCTCATCAAATCCAGCTGGACCAGGACTGAATGAGCATATGACCTAACCGGACTCTCTGAATGTGACTGCCAATGGTGACTGACTGAGAAGCCAATGATAATGGCACTGGGACCTATCTCTTCTGCATGTATTGGCTTTTTGGGAACTTATTCTATATGGATGCACATCTTCTTAGACCGAGATGGAGGGAGGAGGGCCTTGGGCTTCCCATAGGGCAGGGTATCCTGCCCCATCTTAAGGAAGCAGGGGGAGGGCGGTGGGGTAGGGGGGGAGTGGGAGGGCCGGGAACAAGGGGAGTAAATGTAAATTTTTCTTGTAATAATAATAATAAAAAATGACAAAAAGAAAAAAATTAAAAAAAGAGAAGAAAGATCATAGCAAAGCTTATCAGTGTAAACTTTAGAAAGAGCAGTTCTCAGATAAAGTAACTAATTAATCGAGAGGTCACAAAATTCTAAACATATATGCTCTTAATTAGGAGCAGAAAGCTAGATGCAGGACGCACAAACCAATATAATTGAAAGGACAAATGGAGTCAGTCAGTCTCCACTTAGAAGTTTTCAGTATCTGTGTTTCAGCAGTTGGTGGGTAAAAGCCGACAGAAAACAATGGACAGAGAAGATTCAAGACATGTTCTGAACCAACTAGACCTGAAGCTTCTAGCATTTTTCAACTTCAGAACATTCAGGTTTTGTCGTCTGTCTTCAGGCCATTTACCAAGCTGGACCGTACACATGTTGGTAAGTATTCATCCAAAGGATTGAGTTATAGAAAGCATTTTGGTTTTTTGGCCAGAATAACGTTAAATTAGAAACCCACAACAGAAAAACAGCTATACAATTTCTAAATACTTGGAAACTAAATAATATGTCTCTAAATAAACCATGGATTAAAGAGAGAGAGAGAGAGAGAGAGAGAGAGAGAGAGAGAGAGAGAGAGAGAGAGAGAGGAAGGGAAGATAGAAAGTATCTTACAATGAAATGTAGCAATGTGTACGAAAATAGGTCAAATGCAACTGCAACAGATTTATACGGCAGACGAGAAGAGAAGTGAATCATCTTTGCTTGCTTGACAGCAAACTATACAAAGGAGAATAAATTAAACACAAAGGACGTTCATCCAAGATGATCACAAGGGCAAGAGAGGAAATTAATGCAATAGCAGAGAAGAGAGAATGTCTGTGAGGACAGACACTGTCTGTGAGGTTGGTAAAGTGTGGACTACCAGCCAGACATCGAGCCAGAACTAACACAGGCAGTCATTATCAATACTAGAGATTGGCGAGTCAATATTGCTTCAAACCTGAAAAATAGTCATAAAAGAATAATGCCTACATTTTGATTGCTTTCATGATTTATGCAAAACGTTTTTTAGAGTTAAAAACCATTAGAACTTATGTCAAAGAAACTAATCATTGGACTAATCCATAATATCTATCAAAGAAATTAAAATTTAAGTTCAGACAGCTTTGATGGTGAATGACCAAATATTTTCAGGAGTAATAATACCATTAATACACAGATTCACCCAGAAAACTGAATGGAAGGAACTGTTCTCCTCTGTCGTTCTAGGAAGCTAATTTTAATTTGATACTGAAAGCCTGAGGGAAACATTACAATAAGGAAGGTTTAACCAATTAAAACCAATGATTCAGTAACAAGCCCAGTATGAACAACTGGGATTTGACCTACAAGGAAAACATTAGCTTACTGTCAAAATATTGATCAATGTAATTCACCATGTTAACCAAATAAAACTTAAGACCATTTAACCTTCTTCAAAAATGCATAAGAAGGGACTAGAGGGAGATAGCTCAGCGGTTTTGAACACTTGCTGCCCTTGCAGAGGACCCAGATGGTTGCTCATAGCTGCCTGTATGAGCTCCAGGGAATCTGACTCCCTCTTCTGGCCCTT
>JAQHUG010000004.1:20722973-20751317 GCA_028555095.1 Dicrostonyx torquatus
GCCATCAACTGTCAATAGACAGCTCTTTCCTTAGGGCTGGGGGCTCATGAACCCCTTCCTACTCATGTTGCAGTGTTGACCGCCACAATATTATGAAGGCAGTGATTGATTGCATCTGTGAATTCATGACCACAGCAGTTCCGTCATCCAAAAGACGCCATTTTTCTTCAGTCCTCTCCAGTCTCCGGATCTTATCATCTTCCACTATGGTCCCAGCCTTGGAGAGCGGGTTTGATATAGATGCCTCCTTGGTGGCTGAGCATTCTTCAATCACTTTGACCAGTTATGAGGTTTTGATTACCCAGAATCCACTGCACAAGACACTTCTCCGATATTGTCTAAGAGCTACACTAAATTATGGGTAAAAAGATATGAATTTAGAGGGCAAACTGATTCTATGTTCATCTAACAAGACAATGCTTCACCCTCCAGGCCTGTGCACTCCCTGAATGTGTATTGGCACTTGACCAGATTAGCAGTACCAGACACATGTTTCCTCTTATAGAGCAGCCCTTAAATCCAGTGAGGAAGTGGTTGGTTATCCCTGAAACAGTCATGTCATTACCCATGGGCATATCTTGCTATGCTGGTAATTACTGCTGTTCACGGGGTTTACAGTTGGGTAAGACTGTGGATGGCCAGCCCCCAACACAATGATGAGAACTAGACAGAAGGGAGGGAGCTTGTTCGTTAGTACCAATTAGAGTTTTCTGTATCTTTGTCTCTCCCCTCCAATTATACTTCCCTTCCCATTTCCCCCCCTTTCATCTCCATGTCACCTGTGTTCTACTATGCCCCTTCCTCCAGATCTTTCTCCCTACTCCACACCAAGGGTCCCTTTCTAGTTTCTGAACTCTGTAGGTACTTCAGATTAAACACACCAATCTAAAGATTTAATGCTAACATCCACATATGGGTGAGAACATGTGACTTCTTTATTTGGGGGCAGTCTGGGTTACCTCACTCAGTATATTTTCCAGATCCATCCATTTGCCTGAAAACTTTATAATGTTATGTTTCATTACAACTAGATAATATTTCATAGTTAGCCACATTTTCAGTCTGTTTGTCAGCTGGTGGACACCTAGGCTATCTCCACATCCTAGCTATTGTGAACAGATCAACTAAGAACATGATTAAGCGTGCGTCTCTAGGGTAGGAAATAGAGTCCTTTGGATGTTTTCAGAGAAGTGCTGTAGTTGGGTCAGTGGTAGGTTTCCTTCTAGTTTTCCGAGGAACGGCCTCAATGCTTTGCAATACCATAACACCAGATTTCCATCCCACCAACAGTGGATCAGGGCTCCCTGCTCCCCACATCCTCCTCAGTGTTTGTTGTCTTTTGTTGTCTTAATTTTAGCTCTTCTGACTTGGGTAAAATGAAATCTCAAAGTAGCTGTAATTTGCATTTCATTGTTAGTCAAAGATAGTGGGTGCCTTTAAAAATGTCTGTTAGCCATTGATCAATGTGTCTCTTTTCGTGCCGATACCATGCTGTCTTTACTACTATGACTCTGTACTATAACTTGAGCAGAGTTTTTATTGGCTAGAATTGTTTTGGCCACCTTGGTTTCCTTGTGCTTTCAACTTAATTTTAAGATAGTTATTTTCAATTTCTGTGAAGAGTTGCGCTGGAATTTTGATGAGGGTTGCACTGAATCTGTTGGTTGCTTTTTGGTAGGATGGGTGTTTCCACATTAACCCTATCAATACCTAAACGTGGGAGAACTTTCCATGTCCTTATTCTTCAATTTCTTTCTTCACTGTTGGAAAAATTTTACTTGTATAAGTCTTTCATTTCCTTGGTTATATTTATTCCAAGATTTTTTTTTATTTCAGGGCTAATGTGATTGCTGCCCTAATTTCCTTCTTAGTATGCTTTCTATCTGTATATAGAAAACAACTGATTTTTGTGCATTAGTTTGTATCCTGTTACTTTGTTGGATTAGCTTAGCAGATTTAGAAGATTTCTTGTGGGGGTTTTTAGGGTCTTTATGTATACAACATACCATTTACAAATAAATAATCGTTGACTTCTTCCTTTCCTTCTTTTGTCTTATTGCTGTAGAGAAGACTTCAAGTACTATGTGGAACAGGAACGGACAAAGTGGAATCCAGGTCCTGTTCACTCTTTTCTATTTAGCACGATGCTGGCTGTGTGCCTGTTGGATATTGTCTTTATGAGATTGAGCTATGTCCTCCCCACATCCTTAGTTTCTCCAGGACTTTTGTCTGGAAGGGATGTTGAATTCTTTAAAGGCCTTTTCTGTATCTAATGGGATGATCATGTAGTTTATGTTCTTCAGTCTGACTATATTATGGTGGATCACACTAATTCATTTGCCTGTGTTGAACTATCCTTGCGACTCTGGGTTGAAGCCAGTTTAATCATGCTACAGACCATTTTGATGTGATCTTGAATTTGGCTTGTAAGTATCTTATTGAGAATTCCTGTGCCTGTGTTCATCAGGAAGACTGGTCTTTGATCTTCTCCCTTTTATTACTGACTAATTTTCTGATTTTGGTATCAAGGTAATGTTGACTTCATCAAAAGAATTTGGAATAGATCTCTTTTTCTGTTTTTTGAAGAATTTGAGGAGTATTGGTATTAGTTATTTGAAGATCTTACAGAAATTTGTATACATCTGGTCCTGGGCTTGTTTTATTTGGGAGATTTAAAATTACTGCTTCTAGTCTTTAGGTGTCATGAGTCTACTTAAATCATTTACTTCATCTTGATTTAACTCTGCTGTGTCAGGCACATCTAGAAATTCATCCAATTCTTTAATATGTTGAGTTCAGTGGAACATAAAATTTTAAAGTATAACCTTATGGTTTTCTGAATTTCCCCAGGGACTATAGTAATATGTCCCTTTTCATATTTAATCTTATTGGCTTGAGTTCTCTCTTTCTCTCTCTTAGTTAATTTGACTAATGGTTTGTCAATTTTGGTAATCATTTTAAAGAATCAACTGTTCATTTCATTGTTCTTTTTTAGTTTTTTTGTTTGTAAAATTTTACTTGCCATTTTTTTTTTTCCTTTCAGTGGTGGTATTTGCAATGCTGGGTGGAGAGTAAGTCCTGGTAACGTTGAGGAGCCCGTTCCTCCTGTCAGACTGTCATGTAGGGTCAGAGGCTCTATCTCAAACCTTTCTCAGAGAGTCAGGTATGGTCCTCTGTGCTGAGCCTCCTACCTGGGTTTGTAGCCTTCCCTGTGAGGTGGAACTCCAGACAGGCCTGTGGGCCTTATCTACCGTCAGATCTGGTCCCTGCACTGGTTCTGTAGCTTTTGCTAAAGGTATTAAGATTTGATTGGCAAGTACTTTACCCATGGAGTCATGTATCAAAGGCACATTCAAATATCAAACACACACACACACACACACACACACACACCTGTTTAAGTATATTCAAAGCAGTTGTTGTCATTGTGTGCTGTAACTCAGGTTTAACTGGAAGATGTCCTTTATTTTATCTGACAATGCTAGAACCCAATGGTTTTTTTAGGTTAATTTTTCAAGCATCCTTATGGAAGAGCGAAGGTGACCTGGGAGGGAAGATGATGAGTAATGGAGGGGAGTCAGGGTAAATAGCCAACTTAGAAGGAAAAGGGGATGACCAAAATGAAGCACTGGGGTTTCCTGTAGGGTTCAAGCACGGAGCTCTGTTCTCACTAGGTTCAACTTTGAGAATTGGGTGTTCGACTTCATATGGCATATAAGGATTGTACATTAAAAGCCCCCAAATTTCTCTTTGACGTTGCCTTCCTCTGTGCTTCCCCACACCCACCTTTTCCCACCTGCTCTGGATTTCCTGAGGTTGCCCACCTATCATTAGGCCTTCTTGGTTTTGCTGTTTGTTGGTTTGGCTTTTTCATGAACTGGGGTATAAGAGGGAGATGAAAGGCAGTTAGGAAAGTAAGGTCAGGGTCCTTCTTCCTTCCTTCCTGGAGAGTGTTCAGTTATTTATTTATTTTTATTGAACAGGAAATGTCTCAAAGAATCTAGCTCACCATGGCTTATACAACTAAAAATGCAGTTTGTCCCATGCCGAAATTCTGGAGATGGGGAGCTGCGAGCCATGTTTCAGTGGACAAAGTAGGAATAGGCACTGTCTCAGTGTCTCCAGTTGCTCTTTGACACTTAGACATACAGACGGTTAACAAAATTACAGATCTCGAGTATATATTCAGGACAGATTGGAACAACACAGGGAAAAAAAGCATCAGTGCCTGGCCCTTGATTAGGAAAGCAATGCATCCTCTCAATTTTCCTGTAGACTTCTCAATATTTCATTAGCTAGGACTTTATTATACGATTCTTCTGGATGCATATGATGCTGGCAGTATCCATGTGTAGTTTTTGTAGCCTGTGAGAGTGCAAGAGAAAAAACAAAGGGATGTGGGAATGGTATTAGCTCAGTAAGCTAACAGTTGACCAAGAACAGCTGAGAAGTCAGTGTCTCATTCCAAGGAAAAGCTTTCTAATGGAATATTTCACTTTAGGGAACTTTATTAGGTTAGGGTTATTTACCGTGGCCTTGGTTTATAATATAGGTATGGCTGTCTATTCCTTGACAACAGTCAGACTTTGGAAAGCATAATAACCTCAGGGGACTAAGCCTCCTAGTCCAAGTATATTGAAAATATACCCTTTTATACTTCTATGTTTTCCAGTTTGCCTGAACGTAAAAAAAAAAAAATTACAGAAGAAAATTAATTCAAAGCCAGAGAAAACAATGGTAGTCTCCAAATTAACCTGATGACTCTCCACCCCTATTGCTCCAAAGTAGATGTGTATTGAGATCATTCTTTCTTATCTGTAAAAGTTCTGTTGAGCTAAATGACCAATTTGTCCCTTAGATGTGTATCCAGAATTCACTAAAAGATACATCTCACGGATTGGCAATCATACTAATAAAGTTCTTTCCTTCACAGATTTTATGTCCTATTGGGTAGAAACCAATAGTCAAAAAAAAAAAACAAGAAGAAGAAGAGAAAAATTCTTAATTAGTGATTGGTGTTAGACTGAGAAACACAATACAGAGAGGTGAGAGTAAACACCCAGGAGCTTACTTCAGATAGTGTGGTTCCAAAAGGCCTCTCCGAGAGGTGACATTTATGCTGTGACTTGGCAATTAACAAGCCACTTCCTGAATGGTGGGATGTAATTACCCCAGAAAGTAGGAGCTTCGGTGCAAAGACCCTAAGGCGATCAGGCTTGCTTCAGCTACACAAAGGAAGCAGACACAAACTTGCTTCGACCGTCGCCAAGTCCTTCCCATTTCTGGAAGTGCACATTATCACTAATTCTATTGTAGAGTATGATTCATACAAATTAAAATATCAAGAGCATACTGTCCTGAGATAACCCTGGATCTGTCTCTGCTGCCACGGACTTAATGGTTCTGAATGTGACCTAACTACGGAGTTTGAGAATGTGGTTGATCCTTGGAGGTGGATACCGTGTAACTGGTAGACTTGTATAGAGATTTCATTTCTGCTGATGTATCTCTTACAGCCTCATCAACGCCCTTGCTTCAGATGAATACTGACGGCTTATATGCATTTATCTCTGAGAGCTAATACCATTCAAAAATGGAGAGAATGCAGTTGGGCTTAGACGATAACCCCATGCAGTGAGATCAAATCACTGCAATTAGAGATTTCTGGGCATGTCGGTTTTTGGGTAGAGCTTGACTTGGTCAACACAGCTGACAACGTGGAAGTAGCCACGGCATATGCTCAGCTCCATCTGTATGTATGCCTTTTGAAGATTCCCCAACTTGTCCATTCTCAACACACCCCAAAACTTGCCTGAGCACTTCTAATGCCATGCCTATCTCATAGATCTTGCCTATTTCAGGACAAACCAACGATTTTATCTATCACCAGGCTGCAGACTCTCGGTCTCATTAGGAGGATGAGGGAACGTCTGGACAGGGAAGGAGGCCGGCTCTCCAGTTTGTGTTCTGTTTTAATCCAGGCAAAGCTTTGAACGCTCTGGATTTCAAGCTCTTCAGTCATCAGAAGACGTAGTAGTATGTCTCTTCTGAACTTGGAGACACAGTGTAGAGATTAAAATGAGATAAGCTGTGGGCCAATACATTTGAAAAGTAGGTAAAACCTTACCCAGACTCTCATATATAATAGTGTTTAGTCACCCTGCTTCACAAGGGCTTCCCGTGCTGCAAATATAGAAAAGGCATGCAGTTGCTTGCTATGTATGTCCATATTGAGGTTAATGGGAACAGACACGGAGCACACAAGGGTGCTTCTATAATGCAAGAAGAGTCTTAAACATCTCTGGTGGAAATCTGAGTGTGGTACTGAATGTCTCGTCTCCTTCAGGAAAGACAACGGAGAAAGGCTTGGTGTACTATTCCAATTACTCGAGAGAGTTTCACAGTGGTACCTAAAAATTTTCTAGTTAAATCCAGCCAAGTGGAACAGGGTCATCAGAGCACAGAAATTTGTCATTGTCTCCTGAATTTTATTTTTCTTTGGAGGGCTTCCGTTGCTCTCAGCCCTGATGAACCCGAGTGAGCATACTTTGAAAACCATAGCCTGGACACCAAGAGCAACGGGCAGGGCCTCCCTTATCTAGCCCACGTGCTATTCATTACTGTGTGAACGGGCTCACTGGCTCTTTTGTCTGACTTAGATATTCTTCAGACTCCCGAAACATCTGGGCATCTTCTAACCAGTGCTTGTTGCTCCATGCTCCAAATCTTTAGATAAGTTTTGCCTGCAAGGCTATTCTGAAGGCAAGGCTCTCCCTCCTGTGATTTCAGGAAAGATTCCACATGTTACATGAACGAATGGTTGTGTATGATTTGAACGGAATGCTCATGTCTAATTTCTTCTCTGCTTTCCTCTAGTTTCCTTTCTTGGCCCCTTCCCATAGCAGAGCCCCTTATGCAGAACCTCACAAGTAGGTGATTTACTAACACGGGAACGCTGTATTTTGTTGTCCTTGGTAACGGTGAGTAGTGTTCAAGTCTAGCTCTACATTTTTCAGTGTTGGGAATTTGTCCTTTCACTGTCAGCTGCCTGTAGAAGAACTTACTCCATAAGGGACTGATAGTCTCCTGAGCTGAGGGAGTTTGGGGGCATGTGGCACCGTTTTCGGCTAGGCCTGAAGCGACTGCTACCTATTTGCCGCGCACAATCGCCTTTCTGTGCTCTGTGCGCTACCATACAGTTACTGAGCTGCTTCGGGCTAGGGGCTGGAGGTTGAAACATACAAATACACATGGACAGACAGACAGAGAAGGAGACAGCACAGACAGACAAAGAGGCAGACCTCTAGCCCTTTATTCAATAGCACCACGGAGGCTTATATGCCCAACAGTCAGGTGGGCCAACAGATGAAAACCTTATCCTCTGATCCTCAAGGCAAGGCAACACGTGCTCGTGAAGCAGAGCTGGTAAACAACTTTGACACAGCTTTTAGTAACTCGAATCAGAGGTAAAGATTTCTAGCAGGGAAGAGCAGCTGGAGGCCAGGACTCCAAATGGTCCCAACACCCATTCGTTATGTGAGCCTGAAGACAGTCCCCTTTCTCTTTCTTAAAGCTGCAAAGCTGATTCCTGGAACAATGTCTGCAGTGAACCCAGGAAGGAAGGAACTAAGCCTAGAGCCCTGTGGTAGCATCACTCTCCTCTGTGCAACCCGTTAGTCTGTGCTCACCCAAGAACGACAGGAGTTGTTGAGAGGGGTGGAAGCCTTCTTCTGAGCTCTGCTGAACACTGATCTGTGGTCTTTGCTCTTCTGTCATTTTTTTTCCCCTTGATTTTCGATACAGTTACTCTGTATAGCTTTGGAGCCTGTCCTGAAACTCGCTCTGTAGACCAAGCTGGCCTCGAACTCACAGAGATCTGCCTGAGTGCTGGGATTAAAGGTGTGCACCGCCACTGCCCGACTTCTGCTTCCATTTACAGGAGACAGTTAGGATGAATATTAGCGCTGGAGCACTTCCCAAGAGGTAAAACTCTAAAAGATATCTTTTCTTCTTCCTCCCCTTCCTTTCTTCCCTCCTTCCTTCCTCCATCCTTCCCTTTCTTCCTCTCTCTCTCTCCCTCTCCCCCTCTCTTTATTTTTCTTCCCGAGACAGGGTTTCTCTGTGTAGACTGGCTTTCCTGGAACTCGCCCAGTAGACCTCACAGATATCCTCCTACCCCTGCCTCTCGAGTGCTGGGATTAAAGGCATGCACCACCACTGCCCAGCCAGATAGTTTTTTTTTCAAGCCACAATATTTTATTACTTTAATCCCAAATTTCTGTTTCTTTTGAAAAGATATTCACTGAAATTATTTTCTTAAAATTTTTAAAAATTGTCCTTCACCCGGTCTCTTATATATATGGCTGCATATATCCATTAATCTATATCATTTTCCTCACAAGAGCTTAAAACTCCTTCCATTTTCAACTTGTTTTCAAACAAGCAAACTAGAAGACATTGGACATCTGTTACACTAATGATTTCTTTAGTTAAGGAAACATTACAAGTCTTACCCTTTTGGAAATGTATTTTTTTTTAATTTGTCAAGGACTTCTCTCATACATATGCCCATGCAGCTTACATTAATTATAATACAGCAATGAGACCTGAATAGGCTATGTCTATATCTGTTTTCAATGATGATCCAAGGCAACTGGATACATAGTATTCAAGAATTAGTCTACTTCCGCTTGGAGGAATACAGGAGAAATATAGTCTGTTGCTTTGTGTTTAAGAAGATTTTAGAAATTTAATGGATAAATGTCATGAGGATGTGTATTTTAAAAATCTGAAGAGTAAATATTAAATCAATTATGATACCTACTACATATAAGTCGCATGTAATTCTTTAATCTAGGTAAGTACTGGAAAGGCAGGAGCCTCTATATATAATAGCAAATCTGTAATTCTGAATTCTGAGTAAGCTTAGGCAGCAAAGAAAGCTGAGCGTTTGCTTTCTGCCTTGCCCTGTGTTTTGGTACACTCAGAACGCGCTAGGATGTTGGAAAACGTAGACTCTTGAGTTCCCACGTGCATCAGTTACTTTTCCATTGCTTTGATAAAACGCCATGACTAGAAGCAAAGTAGGGAAACGAAATATTTTGTTGGGGGTCAGGTTACTCTTTCAGAGTTGTACAGTTCACAGCGGTGGGGAAGGGGCGCGGCAGGAGCATGAGGCTGGCCTGGCAGTCAGGTCGCACTGCATACACACACCCCGCCTCCGGAAGAAGAAAGAGAACCGGAAGTGGGGCTCCAAGCCCGTGCCAAGCGACTCACTTTCTCCAGCAAAGTCTGTCGCCTCAGGATCCCATAACCTTCCCCAAAAGTACCCTAGCTGGAAAGCAAGTTTGAAAACGCATTCCAGCACCACGGACATATAGAAGAGACGACGGTCACCTGAATCATTCTAACAGCGGGTTCTGTGTGAATGTCGCACAGGGAACAATATAGCCTGGTCTGGCCATGCTGGGTTTGTGGGATCAGGCAAGATAGGGTACATTCCAGTAACAATAGACTCTTTCTACCACTTTCTCTGGTTAGGCAAGGGTTATTTTGTGTATGTGGAATTGTCATATCATTGATCACAGATAAATCTCTCCTTCATATCTATAACATAGACTTATTTTGACCCCAGCAGGAAGACTGCTGTTTTAAAATGATCTCTCTATTCCTAAATATTTAATACACTATAAATTACCTAAAAAGAATGTGTTTTTTTATATAAAAAGGAAACGAAACACTGAACCATCATGAGACAGTGATTATCTATGGTCATGTGACTGTTAAGAACAAGGCGCAGGTTCTGTGTATCATGATGGCTTCTGTAAGGCCAGTTTGTATTAAGTTTCAGGTAAAATCTTCTAGCCGTCAGCTCATGCTCCTGGAAGTACTGTGTTGCACAGAAGGGAGACTGATCCTTCAATAAAGAGCAGGATTTATAGTTCTTCCATGAGATGATCCTTTGTAAGAACTTTACTGACATCTCTAGCTTCCTGCTTTCCAAATTCAGAAATTGTACTGCGTTATCTCAACTTGCATGTTGGTACAGGGTTTTCTAGTTGTGTGAACGAAATCGAACGAGAAAATTATTATTACAGTCATGCTCCTCAATGTCTTATCCATTTCTTGTCTATTAATCTATCGTTAAAAAAAAAAAAAAGCAGTAACTGTGGAACTTAATACAAGTCAGGCAGTAAACTCCCTTAGGCTGAATTTTTCTTCCTAGAAATAGATAGCATTTTGTTATTTAATTTGCTTAGGAACAATACACCACGGATGAGAGGTATAGGTTTGTAGGATTTCCTTGAACACAAGCTGGCTCCCATGTAGCTATGTGTCCACTCTTCTCTCCCAGGCACTGGCTCAGTGCAAAGACAAGAATCTAGTTGAATTCAGTGGGTCACATGCAAAAAAGGAAACATGGAGGTAGGGAAGGGACTTGTTGAGAAGAGGGTTCTGTGGTGTGGTATTTTGATCCCATTCTGATGATCAATTTACTTTGAGTTAGAGGGCAGAGCTAGCTACTAGTTGACCAAAATTAACCATAAAAGTTTGGAGGACAGGACAGACAGGAGACAGGAAGAAGTAAGGCGGGAAGGATAGAGGATCTCAGCTTTTTGGGATTGAGGAACAGAAGAGAGGGGCCACTTTCCCACTTCTCTGATCGTTCAGATTCTTACCCTCCTATCTGACTCCTGATTTTTTATTGATAAAAAAATCATTGATAAATGCTTCAGGGTTCAGGGGCAGAAGGAGGGGATAAGAGTGGTGAATGGGGGTTGAAATGAGTAAAATTGATGGTACAAATGTATAGAAGTGTCAAAAAGATAAAAATAAAAAAGTGAGAAAAGGAAAAAAAAAGACAAAAAATAAATAAAAAAGTGGTTTCCCAACTGATCGCGTGTGGCACGTTAATACCAGCATTTTCATAATTATCCTTACACTTTTAATTAATTCTCTTACTCTTGCAAGCCATCATAGGAGGGATTTTAGTTACACTACAGTTGAAGTAACTGAAGCCTTTTTGTCAAACTCAGCCTTACTCCCAGCAGAATGTATATCTTTATCTTACATATGTATATTTATGCACACACATATACATATGCATAGCAAAGGGACATGGCGCCGTCTCTCTACGGGACCGCACAGCTGTATTTTATACTAGATACTGAGCTTTGCAATTTGGGGTCTGTTTGCAGACTTTTTTTTGTCTTCCATAGCTTTCATTTTGACAAAAATCTTGGCTGACAGGGAACTATGTCCAGGTCAGTAATCTGTTTTGTTGGAAGAAATAAAATTGCTCTCTGGAGTTTGGTTTCAGCAGATATGTTTTCTTCATGAAAGCAGTAGCATTAAAAGACAGTGATCTAAGCTGCCATGTCGTTGGGGTGCTTTCTCTGTCTGGAATCTGTAATCAGGCCTGGGTTACTTAGAGTTCTTGCCAAGGGTAGACGGGGTCATCAGCATGTTGCCACCACACACACACGTGCAAAGAAACACAGCTTCAGTGTTATCTATGCCACAAGCTGCTTTTCCTTTAAGAACTCAAACTGTGATAGGCCTCAGGAAACGATTGTCAATTAAAAATAGCTCAACCAAAGCCCAATTCCTTTTGTTTAAATAGCCTCGCTAAACTGGATCACTGAGAGCTCTGCCTTTTTTGCGACCTTTCCTACAACATGGTGCTGGTATAGAGGCGGGTTTTGCTGTGAGCATGGAGGTAATGGAGGACAGACCCTGGCGCCTTCTTGTTATAGAGAGGCTGGACTGTCGATGTGAACTGGACTGCAGGTAGTAGCCTCAGTTACTCGCAGTGGGGCTGTGTGTTCTGCATTCTACATTCACATCCCCAGATCTCTACGTCTTCTATGATTCTTTGCACCTTTATGACCCCTAAGACAGCAAAGGAAGCTTCTCTTTTCCCAAATGCTTGCCCTCTGAGACATTTGTTCAAGCTTCTTGCTCCTGTAACCTAAGTTGTACAACTCAGGGCGCACACCCATCAAGAACATCCTTCTACCCTGGTCCTCTTTTCTGGTACTTCTTTATGTCTCTACAACTTCTCCACACACAGAGGGAGGCTTGATTCTGAACCTTTAACAGTCACTTCCCAACCTAGTATTTGATTTGTATTTGATCTTCCCCAAGCTGATGTCATAGTTAGGGTTTCTATTACTAGTGACCTGGTGTAGGAGGGTCCTTCTGTATTTGGGTTGTTTTCATTGGTTAATAAAGAAACTACCTTGGCCTTTTGATAGGGCAGGACGTAGATAGGCGAGGGGAAAAGAGAACAGAATGCTGGGAAGGGGACAGAGTCAGAGAGAGCTGCCATGAAACTGCCAGAGTCAAACATGTTGAATCTTTCCCGGTAAGACCATGATCTCGTGGTGACTTACAGACTATTAGAAATGGGCTGAATCAAGATGTAAGAGTTAGCCAACAAGAGGCTAGAACTAATGGGCCAGGCAGAATTTAAAAGAATACAGTTTTTGTGTAATTATTTGGAATTAAGCTAGCCGGGACCAAAAGCAGCCCGTGCCAGGAACACAGCCCGACCCGCTCCAGGAGCTGGACAGCAGGACACAACCTGCTGGCACCACTTACTACAGTGATCAAAAGTGACTTTAATGGGGAAAGTGTTTAGTTCATGTTATAATTCCACATCTCAGTCTGTTATTGAGGGAAGTATGGGCAGGAGCTCAAGACAAGAACCGGAAGCAGGAACTAAAACAGAGATTATGGTGTGTGGGGGAGAGGTCAATCATTTTAGTTTGCTCAGCTTGTTGTTTTAAACCCCTCAGGACCACCAGACCAGGTTGGGCACCACCCACAGTGACCTGCCCTGATCAAATTACTCATTAATCAAGAAAATGCCCCAGCAACTTGCCTATAGCTAATCAGATAGAGGCATAGTCTCAGTTGAGGCTCTCACTTGGCCTGATGACCCGAGCTTGAATCAAGTTGACAAAAAAAAAAAAACCAAACAGCATGGTATGTTTATCAGTTTATTGTTGAGATCTTTCCTTGAAGATATTGATAAACATTTCTTAGCTCCAAAACAGACATTCAGACATCTATACAACAGCGCTTATCTTAGTAAGCTCTCTTCCGTGTAGCACACTCATTTGTCCAGCTTCCCCAGTCAAGGAATAAGTGCCAGCACCTCAGGCTCCATTGCTTGTGTCCTTTAAAGCATCATGACACAAAGGCCATATTTTCTCTTTATACCAACTCCAGTTTGCTTGCTGTAGACCTTGACGTGGGCACAATAAATCTAGAGCTATGTTGTATTGTCTGGTTAATGTTTTATTTGTGAGTTTCCTGTATCTTCTAACGTATAGCTTGTGTTCCGTCTCCTTCATTCCTGGACAAAGGTGTTCCAGTTGGGGCTCTTCCTCACAGTGCTGATACATCAGTTATTGTATGTAGCTTTTGGTAAATGCATTCCCCATGCATATGGATTTGAAAGACAGGGAAGTTTTGTACTAGAAATGTAAATTTTAAGCCTGTCATTGGTCTGCAGGAGGTTGAACAGTGAGGGAAAGAGAAAAAAAAAAAAACCTAAAGGTATGAGATAAAGTCCCTGACAGTATTTGACAGTGAAGTCTTTGAGATGATAGTTATCTATGGATAGAATTAAAATTTTTTATTACATTTTAAATTATCTACTATATGTGTGTGCCATGGTTAGGGTGGGCATGGCTCATAGCACTTTGTGGAGAGGACAGCTTGTATAAGTTCACTTTCTCCTTCAATCATGTGGGTCCCTTAGACTGATCTCGGGTTGGCAGGCTTGGGACCAAGTGCCTTTACCTGCTGATCCATCTCACTATGCCTGTTGTGGGTTGAATATAATTGGCCCCCATAAACTCATAGGGAGTGGCACTATTGGGAGATGTGGCTTTGTTGGAGTAGGGAGGTGTGTCACTGTAGGGGTTGTTGAGGTCTCATTCATTCTCAAGCCCACACCCCCAGTGTCTCCTGTTGCCTGTGGGTCAAGATGTAGGACTCTCAGCTCCGTCTCCAGCATCATGTCTACCTGCATTCTTCCATGCTCCCTGCCATGATGATAATGGACTAAACCTTTGAAACAGTAAGCAACCCCAGTGAAATGTTTTCCTTTATAAGTGTTGCCATGGTCATGGTGTCTCTTCACAGCAATAGAAACCCTAACTAAGACAATGTTCTGGATACAATTCTTTATCACATTTAAACTGCCCTATGATTAGGGGGCTTTTGAAGGTTCTTTGAAGTTTTATTTTCTGTTCTAATTAGTGGCTTATCTTGTTGTCCCCCACCCACCCAGTGACTGACTTGCTTCAAAGTTCTCTCATTTCTGTGGTGTGCTGAAAAAAAAGTATCTATTCTCCATCATTTATGGGCTGCTACTCAACATCTCTTAGAAAGCAAAGAACAGATCAGAATCTAATCTCTTCTGAGAGACCAAGGAAAATCTAGAGAAGAAGGCCCCTAGAAAACAGGAGCATTGAAAACTCTATGTATCTGTCTCTATATCTGTGTCTGTCTGTCTGTCTGTCTTTCCATCCATCCATGCATCCATTCACCTACTTACCTACATATCTACCTACTTACCTTCCTACCTATCAATTTACCTCTCTGCCATTTACCTCTAATTTCCATTTTCTAGAATAATGTAGGCTGATTATAAAATTCAAGCATTGTAGGGATGTATAGTATAGAAATCAATGTTCTCATTTAATATCCTCTATACTTTCATATCCAATAGCATGCTCTTTTACCAACTTCTTTCTTCCTTTCTGTTTTAAAAAAATGCTCATCAAACTACAATATCCTTGTATACATGTGTGAAAATGTCACAAGGAAACACACTGTATAGTTACCAAAGGAGGTGAAGAATGCCAAAATTATTATTGACTATTTTGTTTCAGTTTTGTGTTAATGTTGCTTCATTTGTATTTCCAATCTATTAAATTCTGTGGCTAAGGAGTTTAAAAATCTACATATGTACTATTCTGCAGCTCTTTTTCTTTTACATTCAATGTGGTCTGTTTTTCCTTTAAGTATCTTTAATGATTAAGCTTAAGCATCCTGTTTTGACATGCTGGTCATTATCATATGTCCTAAACATAAATTACCATAGTAGAACCTTTAGAATAAATACCAAAGAATAATTCCATCGTTGACAAGGGACTGGAAATTCTGAGGCATGGCAGCCTGCCCATTGCCAAGCTAGATATAAGATGTGGATCTTCATGATTTTTTTTTCCTTAGCAAAATTTGGTTAGTGCTCAGCAAATACACCATCTTTATTAAAAATCAAATCTCTTGCTGAGAATGGTGGCATAGCACACCCTTAATTCCAGCACTCGGGATGCAGAGGCTAGTGGTGCACAGTAAATTCTAGGACAGCTGCTTCCATTGTGAAGACCTTTCACTTTCACATTTCATAGGGTAAACCAATCCTGCCTCCCTCCTTCCCTTTCTCCCTTCCTTTTAAATATGACTACTAGTAAATTTGACATTGTTTAGGCGGCTTCGTGTCTTTGTGGCTTGTGTAGCAATTCTCTTGGACATCTCAGATCTAGCAATTCCTCAGCTATGTGCAGCCATTGTTCTGGGGTTAAACACCTCTCTATGGTATGTTCGTTACTCTGACCAGATTAAAACTTACATCACCAGCCGTAGTAAAGGTGAGAGTTCCGTGCAGACTTGGTGTGTGAAGCATCTTAAATTTTGATCACTGGTAGGAATGCTTTTGGTGTGATCAAATCAAGGGTTTCCTTCCACAGTGGACCGAGTAATGATTGCAAACTAATTGCAGCAGGCATATTGCACTTTGCTTTGCAGTAACAGCTCCCTACCAGCTGTTTCCTTTAGCAGTTGTTCATTTCAAGTAGGTACCAGCGTGCTGGAGTGTGAGATGCTAGAACGTAACTTCAATTCTTTGCTTAAAATTGAGATCTGTCTTTTTTTAATTTTTTTTTTTCTGAAGGACTCTTCAGCATCTACACAGCTCTAAGGCTAATTTCATCACACCCTTTCTGGTCTCCTTTTTTAGGGAAAAAAGTCTTTTGAAGATTATATGCAGAATGGTACAAAATCTCAAGTTTAATTAAGCTTTAGCAAAAATATCCTTTAACCATTACATTTGTTTCTTGCTTTATTCCCTCATAGCCTGCAACTCTTCTCAAGTACACTTGCAAGTAGCGATTCAATAGAGCCATTTAGAGTAGTCGTTACTGTAGATTAAATAACTATTCCCATATGGCTCATGAAATATATAATCTGCACTCCTCTCTGGATAATAAATACAGTAAGTAACTGCTTACCATCCCTGAGGCCATCACTTTTGTCTCTTCTTGTGGTTTTTCTTTATTATCTATCAATGAGTCTTTGCATTAACTCGTTCTTTGCAAGAAGTGCTCCATGGGCTTACTGCTACAGAGGGAAGTTGACCCAGAGTCCTCTTGCCCCAGGAGGCTTCAGGTGACTGGTATTGATACTTGGTGTTTATTGTGCCCTTGCTATGTGGTTGGTGCAAGAAATAGGCATGATGCTTACTGATTCATGAGCATAATACCAGGCAAACTGTTTCCTAAGTGTTTCGGATGACATTTAGAGTCTGGGAAATGGAGATTCAGATTGCCATGGACAGTACAAGGGAAAACAAGAAAGTCTGGCCTGGATTTGTTTGACTCTAAAAACCAGTATCTTCGCTGTTAATTTGGGAGCTTCACGTAGCTGTGAGTACTTCACCAACTGACCCACTGATGGGCCTAGGACATCATATTGTGACATTTGTTCACACATGTCTTACCCTCTTGGGATTTTTGCTTATATGTGTTCTATGTTGTATAAAGTGGACCAGTACAAGGACATAGGCATGGCATAGCTGCAGAAGATTAGAGATGTTGGAAATACATGTTCAGGATATTTTCCCTCATATGTTATCTATTACCAACAACCTCCTAAATTTTGCCAGAGTCTTGGGAGAATGAAGGTGATCCTCACCATTCATGCACAAACTGTAGCCCACAAAGTGAATGGGCAATAATCCAAAGCACAGAGCTTTTTAACCTACAGACTATCTTGATAAGAGACTTCCTGTTCTCTTTACTTTAAAAGAAGCTCCAGGATCAGGAGGTTCTCTCTCATGGCCTTAACCGACAACTCCTCACCTCTCATCCCAAGTGAATTGAAGTCATCAGCGCTTGGCTACCGCTGCCTGTTACTGCTGCCTATTTTCAGCCTGCCTTGGATCTCTGCTTCCGGTCCTGATGATGTGTAAGTCCCGGAACTGCCTGATGAATGGCTGCCCGCTCCACCAATCATGCTGGCTCCAGTGAAGCAAAGGAGGCCGACGTGACTTCTACTGCCTTGGCCTTTAATTATTCCCCACAAAGGACACATAGTTATTTTCTGTACAGCAGCCTGTGCTGAAGGTTGGTGTCTGAGGAGGAAGGTCATGACAATACGATGCAATATAAAACAGTAGATATTAGTTATCACCAGAAACCAAAGAAAAAGGGAAATCCCGGATTCCTTGATATAAGAATCACCATTTTTTTCTAATTCATTTCCTTAAAAGTTGTGTCTGAACACTGTTACTCCCTGGGCTCTTAGGGATCAGAATGGCAACAAGTTCAAGAAGGCAGGGAAGATGTAATCTGTAACAAGAGCGGGGATTCCCAGAGTGGGAATGATGAGACGATGAGGATGACAAGAGGTCAGATCATTCAGTGGTCTGTCACCACAGTGAATCAATCCAGACCAGAGCTGCTGACTCACAGTGCCAAATGGAGCAACTGGATACCAGCAAAACAGATCCAAGAATAATGTTAGTGGCCCAGTTAGGAGAAATAAGGTCCCCAACCCCCTTCCCAAGAGTTTCATCTTGAGCTGAGGCTGGAAATTCATGGTACAATACTTGCCTAGCATGCACAAAACTTTAAGTAAAAAAAAAATCTCAGAACTGCAGAGATGCTCAGTGGTTAAAGGGGACTTGCTGCTCATATCACTGTAATAGACATCCTTTCTTTCATAAGCTGGGGGTATTAAACTTAAGGAAGCTAAGCGTCATCCTGAGATGGGGTGACAAATTTGTAGGTCAAGATGTTGATTGTATATGAAAGGATCCACTTTGTTTCTCTCAAGAATGAAGGATGAGCTAGAGAGAGCAGGGTCACATGTTCTTTCAAACCATAGTCAGATCCCAAAACTCACTAATGCCATGTGATGCAGTCTCATTTGAGTGAGGGACTCCTCCACATGTTTTATCATTTGATCTGTATATCTGTGTGCTTGTAAAAAGGGTACCACAGTGGACAAGAAAAGATATTGTTTCACAGAAAGCTGAAGAGTTAAAGGTTAGCATGAACATGCTTACTACACAGACTAGACATGTATCACGAATGCAGAGCACTACAAAGCCAAGTACAAAGTTTGTGAGATGCATACATTTTGCAGTCACCCATCCTACACGTGATTTCGATTAACACTGATGAGAAAGCCCATGGCCATTTGCCAGCCTTGGAGGGGTCATGTAATAGGTTTGACTGAGACCGAAATCATGGCCGAATTTGGCAGCAGGGGAGTCGCTCATTGCTTAGTACTTACTCTTCAGCCACTGCTGTGACCCAAGAAATAAATACCGGTTAGCGAGGTGGAGAGCAGAAAATAGCACAGAAGGACCGAGAATTGCTTTAATTTCCTCTGCACTTGCCCAAAAGTCAGCAAATGACCCTGAGCTCCTTCAAAAGGGGCGAAAGATTTCGGGGACCGATGTTGGCTTCTGTTGTCGTTCAATTTGAATTTTCTTTACTGATTGAAAATAAGTCCCCAGAGTGAGGTATTCATGTGAGAGCCAAATGAAAAATTAATATAGCTTAAGGAATCAAATTAATTTCTTTCAGTCAGTGTTTCACTCACTCTTAACTCTTGACTGAGCCCTCTCTCCTTTGTGCCTCTCTTCTCGCAGAGAGAACCCATTAAGCCTTTTTACTTATTTATTGTTAATGAGTTCTCTGTTCTCTCCTCCCTTTGGCCACCTGTGCACAGAGCTGGTACAGGTCCAGCTGTGGGCCTCATTTTTCTTGGGCAGGAGTCACCTAAGCGTGGGCATATGCTAAAGTTTCGGGGGGAGAAATGTGTGGGAAAGGCTCCTCAGTGTTTTGAAGGAGTCCGGAAAGGCCTGCATGGAGTTACTGCTCCATAGCCAATCACTTTGGAGCGTAGAAGGGACAAGAGCCAAATGGAAAGATGCCCCCGGGAGCCTGTGAAGACTGCTAGTAGCGGGACATAATAAATATCTTTGTGGTGACCGTTGCATCAGGTTTCCTACTTCTGGCAGCTGACACACAACTGTTACCTTTGGCTCCTTGGCTGCTCATGAGAGTTGAGCCCTACCCAACATTCCCCAGGATGGAAAGACTTCACAGCACCCCACTCCTTTACCGTTCCTGATAGAACTGGTCCTAAATTTAAAAATAACTTCCTGTCCTACATTTCCCTTTTGTTTTTCTTTCCATTTAACTTAATCTCAGCAATTATCTTGACAGGTTTAAAGTAAAGCACTCCATTCACGTAATAAAATTTGATTGACACTTTTAACGTTCGGAAGAGGTTAAGTAAGATGTCGCTTTAGCGTTAATAACCGTCTAAGCTTCGCGTAGCAAAATCCAAACACACGTTTAGAAGAGTGGATTCAAAAAAACCATGAAAATATCCTTAAGTATTGCCAGGAAAACTTGGCCTTAATTACTGTGAAAGTTTGTTTTGAATTTCTCATATTTATTTTAATGGATTTTGAGGTATTATATATGTGGTAAGATGTACTTTCTAAGTATACGGTCTGATAAGTTTTGACGAATATATGTAGTCATTTAACCACTAATCTAATAGCTCACTACAGAACATTCCCTTTAAATTGTGGGGAGTCAGCTTCCTATCTCTGTCCCCTCAAAGCAACAAATATAATCTACCACGATAGACTTACTTAGACTGGTTGAATGATGTCATATAACTAAACAGATACTACTTTTTACAGCAGGCTCATTTCTTCAGCATGTTACTGAGTCTTCCATACTATCCCATGTCGTTGGTGTTGCCAGTATCTTGAATTTATCGAGTTGGGGAGACATCCCCCAGTGTGGGTGACACCACTCCTTGGCGGGATCCCGGACTGTGTAAGTGGAGAAAGAGACCTGAAGAGTAACCTGCATTCATCACTCTCTGCTTCCCGATTGTGGACGGGTTGTGATGAGCCCTTCCAGCTCCCCCTGCCTTGATTTCCATACAACAATGGACTGGGTTTTTTTTTGTGAGTCACAATGAGGTCATTCTCCTGTAAGTTGCTTTTGACAGAGTTCTTTCTCCCAGCAACAGAAAACAAACTAACATGGATGTGTTGTTAGTTTGCCACTTTAAATTTTGGACTAATATTTTATTGCACGAACAAAGCCCTGTTCACTTAGCCACTCACTGGAGGACACATAGGCTTTATCCCGTATTTGACTATTATAGACTAACTTGGTACACATTCATGAAGAAATTTTTTTGAGTATGCTTTTTTTCTTGAGTTTTATCGGTAGTTATGGTCTCAGCTGTATGTTTCCAGGGTCTGGTCTTGTATTAAAAGAATTGAAAGGAAGGCACATACAGATTTGTAAAAGAAGTGAGATAATTTTATTTGGAGCAAAGCAATGACTCATATTAAAGAGCATTACACTGTCACGACTGACAGCTGGCCACATAAGTAAGCATAATCATAGGCAGAATAATAAATAAGCTATAGCCTGGGATCTCTTTTGTGGGGTCAAAGGAAGAGGTGCCTGATTACTAAGGGGTATCATTTGGGTGGCTCATGATTTTAATTGATTAGATTATATAATCATTTCTCTACTATGGATGTCGCCTCCCATAATACATTCAAATTTAATCATATGCAAACCCAACTATGCATAGGCCTAAGATTGTACATAGGAGATTTTCTCTAAAATATTGACAGAGGACACAGTTTTACCTTACTGCACCGCACCCCAAAGAGTTCAGGCTGGGTCCGCCCTTCTGTACTTCATGCCTGGGTATGTTGGGAATATACATGAATAGAAACTGCCTAAATTTGACAATTGCCAGAGATGAGGAAATTCAAGCTATTTCTCAAGGATGAGAATGTGTGTTCTTGATGCAGATGGGGCCTGAGGTCTCAGGGAGGTAGGCTCATTGTTTGGAGAATGAATACATGTACGTGCAGGGAAAGGAACTAGGCTATCAATTTCATTACTATAAGAGTTGGAATAAGTACATGACCCAAACCAAAGTGGGGTTCCATGGCATTAAACCATGTGCTGCCCCTGGGTCATATTGGAAGTCTTTATATAATTCTGTAAAATAAATAAATAAATAAAAACCAAGAAAACAAACTGTGCCCTGTTTCTCACTCTTATTGCCATCAGCATACAGGTGTTCTACCACTGAGTTACAACTCCAGCCTTTGTGACATTCTTCTGAACATCAGTTCTTCCAGCTATCTTGGTTTAATATCTCCTTAGAGATTAATGGTGGTGGTGTGTTTTTTGCTTTGTTTTTCCTTTTAAATTGTATGTCCATTTTTTTGCCATTATGGTCATTGTTTAAAGTTTTTTTTTTAAATTTGAAGGCCACAATATTGATATATTTTGAATACTAATTCTTTGTCAAATTCATGTACAGCAAATCTAGTGTGTGACTTTTTAAAATCTGTTTTCTTGATTACTTTTGTAGAGCGGAAAATTTGCATTTTGATAAAATTCAACTCATCAGTTAGTGCCTTCTGTGGCTCAGGAAACATTTATCTGCCACTAAGTTTTGAAGAATTTTTTCCTTATAAGTTTCTTTTTAAAAGATTAAAATCTAAAATGTACAAAGCAGAAAGTAAATCATGCAACATAAAGTTGGCAAATGACATGATTAAGTATTTGTTCAGAGAAAACATAGAATAGCCAAAAGACAAATGAGAATGTCCTCAATATGACTGATCTCACTAGGTCCTCTCTGGGATGTAACCTCAAAATTCTTAGGGTGGCTGTTGGTCATAAGACAATAGAGAATAAGTCTTGGCAAAGATGGGAAGAAAATGGCACCTTAATTTAGTATTGTTAGGATGCAGATTTGTGCAGTCACTAAATCATGCAAGGGAAGGAACTAGGCTATTCCATGTCCATTAGAGAGGCTTCTAATAAATTAGAATCTCTGTTCCAGGTTTATATTCAAAGGAGAAAAAGATCCACGGGTTGTAAAGATAGCCACGCTTCCACACCCTTCATAGTATTACACGTGACAAGTAAGTGGAAATGGCTAAGGAGATATAGTATACACAATGGGAGATTATTTAGCCTTAAAAAAAATAAGAATCTTCCATTTATTCCCACATGGGTGACATTGAAGAGTGGTGTGGATTAAGTTAAACAGAACAGATACCAACACTTACTTATATGTAGAATCTATTTTCAAAGTTGGATTTATTAATATGAAAAAAGAACTATAGGCAGTGGGGAGAAAGATGAAGGTCTAAGAAAATAAAGTGTCGACGGGGAGTAAAGAAGTCTAGAAATCTGATGGATAATGTGAGAACTATAGTTAGTTAAAACTGTGCTGCATCGAAAACTTTTGTTAAGTAACTAGGGTAACTGTTCCTGCCATACAGAGTGTGACTGTGAGAGATGATCGTTGTATTAATCTGATTACTATACTAAGATCGTGTCAATTTCAAGCATATACAACACTGCCTACTTTTTAAAAGGTATTTCTTTGGGAAGGTCTACAGTTCAGCCTCGATATTCAATTCTGCTATCCTTTTCAAGCTAAATTATACTTAGATGGCAATTCATTTAAAATATGAATGTCAATTTTTTCATCATCAACCTCTTAAAACACGTGCTTTGTCCACTGAACTATGTTGATTCCTTTGGCAAAACCCAGTGTTCCTGATAGGTGTGAGTTGATAGCTGGTGTCTCAGTTCTGTTCCATTGATCAACTGGTCTACCCTTACAGTGACACTACTCTTCCTTGGTAAACTCTGAAGTCAAGTCACAAAATTCTTGAAACTCTTTCTTTTCAAAAGTCATGTAATCCATTAATATGTTTCCATTTGTCATAAAAGTGACCTCACTAACTAAAACAAAACATCAGCCTGGGATTTGGAATGGGATTTCTTGACTACCAGTTAATAATTGGAGATGTGACTCAGTAACACTGTCTTTTAATTCATGAACTTTTAAAAAGTTTATTTCTCCCTTTGTTTGATCCTTTGATTTCTATCATCAGTCATTTTTTATTCCTTTTAGTATATAAATTTCTGTGTTTTCCATTAAATCTATTAACAAGTATTATATGATCTTTGCTGCTGTTGAAAAATATTTCCACATTTTACTTATATACAGGTAAAACTTATTTTTATCTATTGACTTGTCATACAACTTTGACATGCTCATATTTTAATATGAAAAATTTATACAAAAAGATAGTTAAAATAAAACCATAGTAAAGACTCATGTACATATTTATATATATTCATCATGGTTATAATTAATTTTTGTTATATCACCAATAGGTACATTAGTTTTCTATACCATTTTATATCCATTTAAGATAAATTTCATATATAAACAAGTATGCTTTATTCTAAACACTTTGGTATCTGTAGCATTCAACTCAATTCACTTCACATTCTTTTTTACTTTTGGTGAGTTGTATGAATTTTAAATCTTACTAACTACTGCCTTTAAGAAATGTATTTGTGGTGTGTGTGTGTGTGTGTGTGTGTGTGTGTGTGTGTGTGTTGTAGTTCCGTGTGCCATACTGCATATATAGAGGCCAGAGGACAATTTTACATTGTTGGCTCTTTCTCTCAAACTTTACGCGGATTCTTTCTTTCTTTCTTTCTTTCTTTATTGTTAAAAGAAAAATTTACATTTACTCCCCTTGTTCCCGGCCCTCCTGCTTCCCCCAACCCCACCGCCCTCCCCCTGCTTCCTTAAGATGGGGCAGGATACCCTGCCCTGTGGAAAGCCCAAGGCCCTCCCCCCTCCATCTCGGCCTAAGAAGGTGTGCATCCATATAGAGTAGGTTCCCAAAGAGCCAATACATGCAGAAGAGATAGATAGGTCCCTGTGCCATTATCATTGGCTTCTCAGTCAGTCCCCATTGGCAGCCACATTCAGAGTCCGGTTTGGTCATATTTACGTGGATTCTTTGGATCATACTGAGGTGGTCAGCTTTGTCTTTTCAGGGGCCTCTTCCATTGAACCACTCTACTGGCCCCATGACCCATTTTGACAAGAATCTTATACCCGGATTTTCTTACATCCTTCAAAGTCAGTCTTTGTTGCTCTCACCCCCATCCTCTGCAATTGCTGTCCTTTACAAATCTGTATTATCCTAGCCTATTTCAGAACAGTGTGCAAACATACTGTGCAGTATGTATTGTTTACATTCAGGGAGTTTCCTTCAGTCTGCATAATGTTTTGAGTTCCATTCATAATGTTGGATCCATCTTTCCTGCCTTAAAAACTACTGATCATATTTTGCTTCTGAATATACCTCCTTAACAGATGTGTTGTTTGCAAACTTTTGTGCCGTGAGTAAAACGAGGAACAGTCTTGTGTGAGTAGTGTGTGTGTGCGTGTGTGTGTTTGAGTAGTGTGTGTGTGCATGTGTGTGTGTGGGGGGAGCATATGCGCTCATATCTATTGAGCAAATATCTCAGAGAAGAATTCCAGGGACAGGTCTATGTTTGGTTATGAGAAAACAGCCAGGCCCGTTTTCCAACGCGGTTTTAACATTCTGCACTCCCACCAACAACGTAAGGAATTTGAGATTGTGTTCCATCCTTGCCAACATTTGCTCTTGTCAGTCTCCATTTTTAACCACGTACACCAGCCATGGCACACCCACTTTTCTCTTATTTCTTCGGTGACTAATGTTTAGCTCTCTTTCATTTGCTTTTCCTTGTGAAGTATCTCCTTCAGCTTTTTGATTTTTACCAATTTGATATTTTGTTGTTATTGAATTATTCCCAGATACCAAACATTAATCAGATACATATCTTCCAAATATTTTCCTCCCATTTTTAGCTTGCTTGTTGTTGTTTTTGTTATCATTTGATGAGAAAAATTTTAAATATTGGTAACAAAGTCTAATTTTTAAAGTTTTCCTTTGTATTTATTTTTGTGTATAATATAACAACACTTCACTAGATTCCAATTTTAAAAAATACTCATGATTTTTTCTGGAATATTATTCTTATATTTTGTATTTAGGCCTATGACTTATCTCTAATTTTATATGCAATAAAGGACAATAAAGGAAGAACAGAGTTCTTCATGGAGACATATATATACTGAAGCATCCCTTGCTAATTATTCTGTTTCCCCAATGCCTGTGCATGTACACATTGCTTGATGTCTTCGCATTTCTGGATGAATTTACCTACCAGCTTGACATTTCCCTAAACAAGGCTGCTGAGACCGATGGAACCACAAGACTCACTGGGTGGCTTGCCGTGGCACAGTCAGTCACTGTGTGGTCCTTACACCAGCTCATGGTCACTGTGCAGCTCAGTGTGGGAAGGACTGATCTCAACCCCACATCTTCAGATCCTAGAAGAGAGATGTCTATCCAGTGTGTTAGGTTTCTTTCAATTTAGCTCATCAGCATGTTGTGTTCTTCTGTGGACAAGTCTTTGTATCTTAAAAACAAAACAAAGCCTTATTTCGAAGTATTGGGTATGAGAGTGTGTCCACGTGCGCATATGAGGACCAAAGGTAAACAAGGGGTGTCTTCTAGTGAGCTCCACCTTCCATTTTGAAACCGAATATTTCGCTGAGCCTGGAGCTCAGTGTCTGCCTAAACTGCCTGGCCAGCAGGCTTACGGGATCCCCGTTTCTGTCCCGCAGGGCTGAGATTATAGGTTTACTTTTTTTCGGTGCTGGGAATCCACACTCGGGTATCATACTCGTGTGGTGGCACTTTACACATTGGGCTCTAGCCTCCGCTCTGTATGTTTTATATTTGTTCTTATTTAAATAATTTTTATATTAAAATTTACAATAGCTCTCACCCTGCTACATTCCTGTACTGAACTCTAATAGGGTCTGTCTTTCTTATTATATATATATATATATATATACATATATATTTAAGATTTATTAGAATTTCTGTACAATCATCACCTCATCCGTGAGGAAAATTTTCTTTTGCTGCCTGTCTGAACGTTTTTATTTTTCCTGACCTAGTGCACTTCCTGTAATGCCACTGTAATGCTTGGTAGCAGTGAAAAACTACACAACTTTTCATGCTAAGAAAAAGTTCAGTTTCTCATCAGTACACACACCTTCTTCAGTGGAGGAGATTTGCTTTTAGTCTTTGTTTCGTGAAGTATTGCAAACGATGCTGAATTTTTTTTTTCAAGTGCTTTTCCTGCAAATATTGGGAAAATTAAATGTAGGTATTTTTCCTTTGGTCGTTTAAAATAGTGGTTTTAACTGCTTTTAACCGCTAAAACTCTGACACATTCCTGGGTTAAAGCCCACCTTGTCATGACGCTGCACCTTTTCTGGCTGTTGTGCCCCATTTGTTTGGGGAGTTTTCTCTGCCGTCTTTGCAGGTGAGTGGAAGAGGCTGAAAGACCTGCTCATGGGTATCCTTTGGTGACATATGGTTCTCCTCTGTTTCAAGGAGCTACAAAACGGGCAGGGCCTGATCACGTTCCTTTATGTTCTTATATGGTAAGCACAATATTGGCGTGATTCCTTCCTTGGACATGATGAACTCACCGAGGGAATAAGTTAGACATGGAATGTATTTCACTTGATGATTTCTGATACCAATCTAATTATTAGATAGATATGCCAATACTTTATTTCTTCTGGACTTGGTTTTGGATAACTTGTATTTTTTTAATTATCCAGTTCTTCTGAGAGAGAGGTGCAAGAAAATAAATCATGAAGATAATAACAAAATCAATAAAAAAGAAAAGAGATGTACAAACCTTTGGAAGATTAATAGACTTAACAAATCGGAAACAGAGCATACATTATGATTATATTAAATGAAAGGATATTGCTCCAGACTTATACACATTAAAAGAGAATTAAGGACATATGATGGATTGTGCCAATAAGTTTGACTTAATTTTGCTGTTAAATTTTGGTCTTGTTCCATTTTAAGTTAAAAATTTATATAACTTAGGTGCCAACATCGTTTAGTTGTATGCAGATGCATAGTCTCCCCAGCATCACTTATTGAAGGGAATGCCCTTTCTGTGTTTAATTGCTTTGAATCTTTGGTGAAATTCAATTGTCCTTATTTGTGGTGCTGTGTTTTTTAATTTTCTGTGCCATCCCAACAATCTCTGTCAGTTTTTGTGTTGGTGTCATACTGCTCTGTTTCAATAGATTCAATGAATTTATTTATGTTTGGGGAAGTCTGAGTATTGAAATTTGAGTCTTTATTTTCAAAATTATTTTTAATCTATTCAAGGCCCTTTTAAAATTCATATGGACAACAGTATGGACTTTTTCATCTTCCTTCCTTCCTTTCATCCTTCCTTCCATTTATTTATTTCTGTGCAGTGAAATTTATTGATGGCATTCAAGAGAGTAGGGCTTCCTAAACTCCTTCCCTTATTCTGGGAGTCTGGGATATAAACTGTGAGGGGAGATTCTCAGTGTTAGAGGCTGAGTTCTGAGAGGGACTCTTCAATGATGGCGCCTCTCTCTTCTTCTCATGTTCTTGATGGGGTGGATGGTCCAGGGCTTATTGCTCCTTGCAGAGCATGCAGGCTATGAGGGTCTCCACTCTGTAGCTCTAGTCACTGCCATACAGGAAATGAGCTTTACAAAGTTGTCATTGAGGGCAATTCCAGTCCCAGTACCAGAGGTGAAAGAGTGGGTGTCACTATGAAAGTTGCCGAAAACAACTGGTCCTCTGTGTAGCCCAGGATGCCCTTTAGTGGGCCCTCTGATTCCTGCTTCACCATTATCTTGATGTCATCGAACTTGGCAGCTTTCTCCAGGAGGCATGTCAGATCCATGAAAATGTAACATGAGGGGCCTGCTTGTTGGGGTTACTGTCCCTCCCAGTACCCTACAGCCGGCAAGCCCCAAAGAAAATCACACAGAGAGTCTACATTAGGTTATAAACTGATTGGCCCATTATCTCAGGCTTCTTACTAGCTATTATAACTTATATTAACCCATTGTTCCCATCCATGCCAGGCACATGGCCGGTACCTTTTCTCAGCAAGGCACCTTACATCCTGGTAGACTGGCAGGAGTGCGGGAAGAACTTCCTTCTTCCCTGTTCCCCTTGTGCCACCTCTACTT
>JAQHUG010000004.1:20765927-20789121 GCA_028555095.1 Dicrostonyx torquatus
CTCACATTGCTTGTGACTCCATTTCCAGGAGCTCTGACACCCTTTTCCACGCTCTCCTGGGTCTCATACATGTGGCACACATAAACCCATGCAGGAGTATACACATGCATAAAGATAACAAATAAGAAAAAAAATAAATAAAAGCATAATTCTTGGTGTAGTGGTATGCTGACAAATTAAAAAAATTGAAATTGGGATATAAATCTTTTAATTTAAAGCAAAAATTGCAAAAGTGCTATACCATTGGAATCAGGAATGGAGCACTATGAATTTCTGTAGCATACAGTATTGTTTTGGCTTGTCAGTAACGTATTTGAGTACTTCATTAGGCAGCATTCTAATAAGTAGGGGGTCTTCATGCTGTTTGTTAGAGAAATTATGAGAGGTTTATTGATTGTCTCAAGAGCTCGGAAGTCCAGGACAGGTTAACTTGAGAGATGGTACCCACCCAGTGTACCGTTCCTCTAGTTCTGTTTGCTATTTCCATAACATTGAAGACATTGGCAGCAGCACAAAGCACATACATAGAGTGAGACGTGGGTCCATTCAGAGGAGTTGAAGGCAATCAACTCACTCCTTTTGTCAAATGCAACAGTGAAGTCTTGGGCTCTAGAGTCTTCATTTGGATCCTGACGGTTTCTTAGCTTTTTAGCCCACATCAATGGCTTTTACCTCTTAAAGACGGTTCTCAGTCTATAAAGGGGGGCTAGGTCATTGTGATGAGGCCGTACTGTGTGCATTGGGAACATACTGTGTAGGTTGTCATGACTATTACTCAATGTGATGGATTGAACTGTGTCTTTCAAAGAAGTGTTGATGTACTAACCTCCAGTATCCTAGAAAATGACTTGCTTGAAGGCAGAATAATGTGTGTGTAATTACTTAAGATGAGAGATTATTGGAGTAAGGTGGGCTGCATATTGATATGATCGTATCCTTGTAAGATGGAAAAAGACGGGAAGGCAGAGCCTACGAAGTATACAGTACTGTGACAGTGACCGAAATGGGTGATATAGTGACAAGCTAAAGAATCCTGACATTTCCAGCCCTGACCAGGATCTGGGAAAAGCAATAACGATTTCTGCTGGAGTTTGGGAAGAGGAGGGTCTTCTGAGCCCTCAATTCTAGACTTCCCAGCCTCTAGAATTCAGGGAGAATAACTTCTGCTTTAAGGCCAGTTTGTAGTCCTTTGTCATGACAACCCTGAGAAATAAACATACAGATTTCCTTTTTTTTTTTTTTTTTTTTGTGCTGCTCAGTATGAACTTGGTTAAAACTGGCTTTATACTCCACCACTGTCTTCATGCTGACTTTATGCTACCTTGTGTATTTCATTGAATAATATGTTTAGAAATATCGGTTTATCCCTAGAGCCACAGACATTGTGTGTGTGTGTATGTGTGTATTTTTAAAATTCATCCAACAAACAAACAAATACAAAAGATCAAAATAAAACAGAAAAACTAAGAACCCATCTTGAGAGAGGTGGCAAAGATAATTTTGTTCCTTCTGAGCGTCTGAGAAAAGGCTAGCCAAGCGAATAACAGGAAGGTAAGTAGAAGTTGGCCATGAAAACCATTATTTAGACAAGGGCTCAAATGAAGCCTTTCCTTGCCCAAGCCTAGCAACCCTGTGTTTAAGCAGGGAATTTTTGTATCCCACTTTCCACGTTCTCAATATAGGCGAGAAACTAGATCTCATTTGTTTTCCATGACAAGCTCCCAGGTTGCTCGCTTGTCCTCCTACAGAATCACGTAGGCTCGTCATCACAGGGTTAAGTCTTAACTGACCTGTGAGTGCGCATGTGAGGGTGAAAGTTCACTTTTGTCTGTCTCCCCTGGGAAAAGAAATCTCACCAAAACACCAAGACTTGCGTGGAGGAAAGACAGCAATTCAAGCAAATGACTTGTCTCCCTCAAGCCCAAGGGTGCCTTCGTTTTCCCCATGTCCTAGGTTGAGACCAGCCATCTCAATTTCTTTGATATCTCCTTAATACCGCTAGGGAATTCTTTTTAAAGAGCTAGAAGCCTGGATAGTCTAAGTTTAAAATTAGTCGGGCGGTGCTAACGCACACCTTTAATACCAGCACTCAGGAGGGAGGTAGAGGCAGGTAAATCTCTATGAGTTTGAAGCCAGCCTGGTCTATAAGAGCTAGTGCCAGGATAGGCACCAAAGCTACACAGAGAAACCCTGTCTTGAAAAAAAAATAATAAAATAATAAAATTATTTTACACACTTTCATACCTACACTTATGTGTGGTGTGTTAAGTATTTGGGACGTGTCTGTTATTTAATTCAGTTTTACTTAGAACTTGTTGAAAATTAGTCATTTGGTTTATTTCTTTCCTTTTCTCTCTCTCTCTCTCTCTCTCTCTCTCTCTTTCTTTTTTAAAAAATCTCTCTTCCTCTGCCCCACTCTCAGCCTTTTGTTTTTCAGATAATGATGGGGAGAAGAAAGAGCGGCAGAACATTGAAGCAAATAAATGAGTCCAGCCCTCTATTGTAATGGAAGCAAGCACCATTGTGTTCTGAATCTTAGCAAAGCATGCCGCAACCCTTAATACAAATATTTGTAAGGGCATTGCCTATGATCACTTATGGTTGGGTAAAACTGCCTTATGGCACAGTTATAACATATGTTGTTTATTTATATTTTGCAATGCGGGGGATGGTACCTATGGCCTTTTCAATGCTAGACAAATTCATTGAGTGTGACCATCTTCACCCTCTAATATTCCAATAGATGTTTATTTTTCATTTCTTAAAAATCAAGGGTGAGTCAAAGAGAGAGATGACTCAGAGGGAAAAGTTGCTTGTGACAAAGCCTAAATGTTGGAGTTTGATTCCCAGGACCTAGATGGTAGAGGAAGAGAACCAACTGTTGCAAGTTGTCCTCTGACCACCACCTGTGTGCCATGACCTGTCCAAATAAATAAAATAAATACAAATAAGCAAACATAAAAGAAATTTAGAAAAGAAAAATATGTGGGTAAACAAAGAATTTAAAAACTAGATGATCCCATTTTTACATCTTAACATAAGACACAGATGTGATGCATATCTTTGTCTTAATTTCTGAAGCAGCTGTGATTTTGAAAAATATTAATTTACGTGATAAACATGCACCTCACACTTTTTGATTATCAGGCATTGTTTTAAGGGCTTTTCCAGTATGTACATATTTTATTCTCCTCTATGACTTAGGCGATAGAAGAATTAGCCCTAGTTTAATGAAAGGAGAAGCAGAGCAGCTAAGTACAGGGTCATCACAGGCAATCTGGCTTGTTGTCAGTATTTTAAACATTGAGCTTTTCTACATCTCACAGTGGCATTTTTGTTAATAACACTTTCATATGTTCTTTCTCAGGTTACATGTCAGGGTTAAATTGGAACATAAAAGTCCAGTTTGCCATTGAGAAAAAGTGATTTTGATAATCATGTATCTAAGAGGCTTTCTACTACAAAATAATCCTAACCTCATACATGAAGTTTGTGTCCAAAACTGTACCCTTGCTTTGCATCAAATAAGATGTCATATTCAGTGTTGACTCTTTCGTCTCCAGCACAAAAGGAGGAAGAGAAAAAAGGAGAAAGAGAAGGACAAGGAGGAGGAGAAGGGAGAGGAAGAGAAGGAGGGGGAGGCAATGTCACACCCACCCACCAGCTCCAAGATGACTTGACAAGAGCCCATAGGGTCCTCGGGACCCAACAGTGCCTGTTGCTACATATGAACTGAATGTCCAGTTATACAAGCAAGTGTTTTGTTGTTGTTGTTTATTTGTTTTTTCTAGCTTGTGGTTCAGCTTCTGACACTAGCTAGCAACTGTAGTCAGAGGACAGACCAATGGCGGACATTCACATCCAATCACATCTCTGCATGAAACTTTTTCCTTGAGAGAATCATCAGCTTATTGCTAAGGCTTTTGTGTATTTTCTTTGCTGTGATTAGCACAGATGACAGCTCCCGGAGAAGGTATGTCCCACTGGACTAGGCATGACTTCTTTATTTCAGGCTCTTTTAATGACTGAAAAGTTGTCGGAACTACTGAAGGTTCGTTGGGGGCTAGAGCCATCTTCCCAGGTAAACTGGAGTGGTGCTTCGCATGCTCCAGCAGAACTAGCCTTGTGCGTCCAGACCCAAATTAAAACAGAGCCAAGCAGAGAGTGATTCCTGCCGGTTGTGCCCCCTCAAAGGAAGTGCATCCAATAACCACAGACTTTATCTCCACTCCCAGAGGACTGTGGGAGTGAGATGACTCAACACAACATCTCAGAGAACAAGCTGTTTCTTTTAGATGCAACAACAGTACACTAACGAATAACAATACATTCTAGCAGCAGAGGCGATGCCCTGGACAGATGACCTCATGCCCATTGTGATTTCCCCCCCAGGGCTTCTGGAAGGTCCAAGAAGCAGATTAACCTGAATGGCTGTTCAGTCCTCTCCAGAAAGGCCTATCTATTTACCCTCCCCCATTTTTTTTTCCCATGAATGGATCCCTAGCAGATGTGCAACAAGTGTAGGAGGGAGGGTGTTGACTCAAAAAATGTGACCGCTTTCGCAGGAGGGTAGTCTGACCACAGCTGCCCTGCTGTTAGCGCTGAGAAATAGCTGCTGGGTGTCTGTGAGCGTGTTGTTTGTAGGTGTTCATGTGGGCGGGCATTCAACTGTTCTAGAGTCTACAGAGGAATACATGCAGCCGTTTCTTTATGTGGTTGCTGGGGATCTGAACTCACCCGGCAGGCCCTTTACCAACGGAGCCATCTCTCCAGCCCCTGCATCTTTTGAAGAAGTTTCTGTTTTACCACAAGCAGCGATATCCCCAGCTTGTACAGCAGGCAGGTTCTCCGGGATTCTAGCCGAGGGAAGATCGCTCCTCCAGTTGGCAGTTACCCACTAAGAACCTACTTGCTCTGGCTTCAACAGTAGGCATGGGCTGCGTGACTGGTTAAACTGGTCAAGATCTGAAGCATTAGTTTCCAGCTGCAGAACGGTCCAACCATAGCCAAGCAACAGAGGACAGTCTTCCCTGTTCTGAGGATGCTGCCCTTTGGACCATTTGAGTCTGAAAAGTGGAGAAGGTCATTTCTAGTGAGCTCGGGAATGCTGGCCTCCAGCCTTTTGGATGGTCTAAGATGGGTCTTTCCACTTTGTAGTTTCTTGTCCCCTATAGGCAATGGGAGAGATCTGTATTCCTGAATCTGAAATAGATGGTCCAAATCTGCTTACATTTGCGCTCTTTTGAAGTCTCATCTGGAAGTGTAGAGATACCATCTCAGCCCACCAGTAGCTCATCAGTACTGGAAATTAGCCCTGGTGGCTTCCATTGCTGTTGGTACCCATTTTATAGCTTATTATTGTACTCACCAGTCCCCTGTAGACCAGTCTCCACACAATGCAGACATGGAGGTCAGCAGGTGTTGGTTTAACTCCTGGGTCCTGGACGGAAGATAGAATTTGGAAGGAATGGAAGGTCATAATGCAGTCTCTGTGGAGACACTCCAGCCATAGAGGACCTCTCAGAGTTTCTAAGGGTGGGCTATTAGTGGGGCTGTAGACCTTTGTATAAATCAATTACTGTTAACTCTATGGGGCAGAGGCCATAGAAACCCAAGTATCCTGAGTTGAGTCTATTGATGCTGGAGTTGCAGAAGTATGCGTAGTGAGAAGTTACATGCAATTGAGTGGAAGGTGGAGTGGATTGCTAAGCAGAGCACATACCCATGTTCTCAAACTAAGTCAGAGGGGCAGAATCAGGGAAATTGATCATGAGATGCAGGCACACAAATCGAAGGTCCTTCTGTAGTTGGGATGGTTGCCGAGAGCGTGTACGTCATGGGGAATGTTGGATGCACCTGCATGAACTTAGCACATTCTCATCAGAACTGAATGTCGTGTGTACTTTTGTTCCCTTCTTTTTGCTGATGGGGAAACTGGCACAGGGCTAATGGGCGTAGCCAATTTACTTACTGTAGATTTGGGTCCTAGATCTGTGCACTTGACCGCTCTCTGATCCTGCCTTTCTGAATATGATTTCCCATAGTTGGCGATGGGTGTCACATATGGGTGGACTCCATAGGAACTAGAGAGGGCCAACAGTACAAACAGTGACACGGTAGGACATCTGGAATAGGAATATGACATAATAGGAAGGCTAGGATGGGGACTGGAAGGATCTCTCATAGTCATGGAAGGGGATAAGGAGAGGGATGAAGGGTTTCAGTGTGTAAAGGTCAAAGGACATGATGCCCACTAAGTGAGAGAGAAGATGGATCTCCTTGTCCTCCAGAGACCCAGTGATGGTCTTTTCTCTCACTTGCATAGCCATCATTTCCATTCATAAAATTTATTCTTGATCAGTTCTGAAGTTAGCACAGCCTTCTGGGATTCCATCTCATTATGTATAAAATGAGAGAAGATTGAAAACAGTGCATGCGAAATGTCTACCATTGTGTCCCGGGTCCCCAAAATCCAAATAAACGTCTGCTTCTCCCCTCTTACAGTTTCTCTCCCTTTCCCCTTTCTACCCTTATCACATAAGAGGTATATAACGACTGTTTGCTGATTGGCTAGTGTAAGTCTAGGCTTGCGTTGGTGTGCATAGTCTTTGAATACAGTTCTTCTGTTATGGAAACTGAGCAAGCCAACTCATCCTCAAGGGTCTCCTCATCACCTTCCACTCTAGAACTATGAATAACTGGTGCATGGAAGGCAAAGGCCACCTAGGTGCTGGCAGACACCGAGTCTGCAAGGGCTCTCCGAGCACTGTCAGCGCCACACACCCCCAATGACAGAGTACAGAGCCAACAAGGGCGGCAGAAGATGTCACTAGAAGCGGTGGGCACTGGAGTCAATAAGTGAAGGACTGGAAAGGAGTGGATCACCATATCACCATATCACCAAATCACCATAGACAGAGAAACCAGCTAGGGGATAAGATCTGCTGGATGCAGCTGTGGACAGCGGATCTCAAGGCTGGCCTGAGACTTCCAGGCCTGTTTCTATACTTTCTGTAGTCTTAAGGAAAGACAGTTCCTTCATCTCCTTTCTGCTTTAAGTTCCACTGGTAACTCTGACTGTTATTGAGTAGGTAGTGTGTGGCAAGTGTTGTCTGATTTTAATAGTAGCCCTAAAAAGCAGATGCCGCTATTCATCCACGGCGACATAGTGAGAGACTGATGTGAGGGATGTTGGTCAAAGCTGGGATTTCAGTCATGATCGTTTTTTTTTCTGGAGTTTGTCTGTGCTGGGATTCATTGTCTCTCATACTCTAGGAAGATGAGGAAAATCTCATGAAATGCATGAAGTAAACCTGTTATGAAAACTTGGGTCTCATACTTGCAGTACTTGCTAGAAAGTGGCAAAAGAGGGCAATTATACCACGCGAAGCATTGATTGACTTTCTCAAATGCTTCTCGTTGAAATCATAGCCTCCATGTATTCCAGTCTGTTAGATGAAGTGACCTAATATATCCTTAATATTGTCTCGAAAATTATGAGTCAGGGATTCATTACAAGCGTGCATTGCTCCTCTCAAGTTGGCAACCACCCAGAACAGTTTTCTATATTCTCACAAGGCTCCAAACTAATGGAGCCGGCCCTCCAGCCACCCAGGAGAACACGAAAGCTTCAAGACTGAGCGCAACACCCGTGCACACCTGCATGTCATCAGTGAAGTCATTAAGTGAGCAGCCTGCCATCGTGTCTGCTCATTGTCAGCCTGGAAGAGAAATTGACAGTGTTGAGACAGGCTGTCATGGGAGGAAGAGAGCATCAACAGCCAGAGCACCCACCCCAGTGGATCCCCAGTCCCCGAGGAGCTACAGCGAAACGAAGCGCACAGAGTGTCCGAGGACGTGGGGAATTCTCCACTGTGTTTGCACGCGCACAAAAGCATGTGGGCACGTGGGAAACAGACCAAGTACCAGGTGGTGACACTGGTGAAGAAATGGCTGCTGTGGTGAGCGTAAGTTGGAGTGTGGATGGGGTCAGCTTCTGTGTGTGACGATAAGAGTTGAGTCTTCCTAGTCACCTATACATATCTAGTAGGAATCATCAAGCCATGTTTGGACCTGTAGGGACACCAGCTCATCTCTCAGTGAGAACAGAGTAAGAACTCACAGAAAATATATAAGTAATTTCCATGTGCAAAACAAGAGTAGATAAAACAGTGTGTGTGTATATGTGTGTATATGGGGAGGGCAGGATGGGTGTGTGGGTATGCCTGACCACATGCTTTGTATATGTGTGTGTATATATGTGTATATGCCTTCATGTGTGACTATGTAAGTGCATCATGGCTCACATAGATTTGTCTGAGAATGACCTTCCAAGATTCATATATTTGAACACTTGGTTCAAGTTTGGGAAGGACTAGGAGGTGTGGCCTTTTGGGAGGAGGTGTGTCACCGTTAGTGGGACTTAAGGTTTGAAAAGCCCATGTCATTCCCTGCTAGCTCTCTCTCTCTGCCTTGTTCTTGTGGAAAAAGATGTAAACTTTCAGATAGTGCTCCAACTCCATGTCTGACTGCCAGTTGTCACACTCCCCACCATGATGGCCATGGACTCTAACCCTCTGGTACCACAAGGCCCTAGCTAAATGTTTTCTTTTATAAGTTACCATCAGTAAGTAGCTAAAATATGCAAATACATCTATGTATAAAAAAATGCAT
Source organism: Dicrostonyx torquatus (assembly GCA_028555095.1). Lineage (NCBI taxonomy): Eukaryota > Metazoa > Chordata > Mammalia > Rodentia > Cricetidae > Dicrostonyx > Dicrostonyx torquatus. Next base: position 20,774,601 of record JAQHUG010000004.1, read on the forward strand.
GTATATTGCATGGGTATATTTGTCCGAGAGGGAGGTGTGTGTGTGTGTGTGTGTGTGTGTGTGTGTGTACAGGAAAGAATGGTCTATCTGTTCCTGGAATGTATTCTGCATTAATTTTAAGTCCACATCTCAGCTGCTTAGAGGAGTCCATAGTAGTTTAGCCATGTGAGAAATCAGTACCTAGCCCACTGTTAGGAGTTACATTCTGACATTAAGGAGGGAAATTCCAAACATAATGACATGATCTAGAGACACAGTCTGTGGATGAAAGTCCTGGACCCGTAGAGCCTGGAGTGGTAGAATCCGAGGCCGGTCATGGATCTGTAACTGTGGTAGAGCATTGGCCATGACGCCGAATGAGTGGTGGCTCTGAAGGGACAATAATCTCTTAGGGATGTTGGAGGAGCCAGACTGGCATCCTAACAGGTGGGAAAATCACAAGGCATGCTAACAATAAGCATGATGAAAGGGCCTCAGTAATGAGCTCCATGGCAAGGAGTTAGCTTAAACCTTAAACAATGTAGAGGACAGAACGTACGTTTCCATCTCTACAATTAAGGAGGGCAGGGCATATCTGCCCTGGTAACCTCGAAGCCTTCCTAATTCTATCAGGATTTGTGGTGTTCATTGAATTAAAACTTGAGCTTTCGCTTTTGCAAATGGCTGGATGACTTCTCCCATTGTTAGTCAACTGCCGACTTCTTGGCACTAAACTACACGTCACTACCATTCATTCTGTAATGATTATCTTTCCAAGAGCAGGGATTATGTCACTATGATCTCCTTGGTGTCTAGACCTGGCAAAGTGTGACAACAAATGGCACCTGAGATGAGTTAGATGACATTCTGTCATTTTGTCCTGGCTGCCTATGTCTTTCCTGGCTCTCTTCCCTTTCGTCTCCCTTCTCTTTTATCTCCCATCTTCCCTCCCTTTTCTCTTCCCTTCTGTGCTCTATCTTTTCCCACTTCTCTCTTAATTTTATCCAATCTTTCTTTCCTTCCCTGCCAACCCTGCCTGACTTCTGCCTGTTCTGGAAGCTTCCACTGGAATTGCTTTTCACTGTGTATCTCTGATGACGCATGGGTCAAACAAAGCCTTTTATTGGATTTGAATTGCTTCATGCAGAACTATGTTTTTGAAACCCCAAACTTGTCCTTTCTGTGGTCCTGACCATCTGAGATGGGTCTACGGAAGGCTGGGAAAGCCACTCCAGATGGTGGGACCCCTTCCCTGCTAGGAAATGGAAGAAAACATGGGCAGATTGGACAGCTGGGCTGCTAAATGAAGGAAGCCTAACAAACACACGCAGTGCATCTATGAGTGGATGTCTGCTTCCTGAAAAGATGAACATATTTCCACCTCAGAGTCATCCTGAAAGGTTGGAGTGTGTGTGTGTACATTATATACCCATGCTTGTATGTTTATCTGAAGGTCAGTGAACAACACGGAGCGTTGCTTCACTGGTGTTTTGGGTTTTGTTTTGAGGTAGCGTCTTTCATTGGGAACTCACCAAATAGGTGGAGCTGGCTGACCAGAAGGTCTCAGGGATCCACCTGTCTCCCTCCCTCCCTCAAAGTTGGTTTTGGACATGTGTATTGCAGCACCAAACTTTTAGGTGGGTTCTGGAGGCCTGAACTCAGGTCTTCATGCTGACACAGCAAGCATTTTAGCTCCTGAATCTTCTCCTCCGCAGCCCCTCTCTTGTTTTAGAGAGAAGGTCTCACTGTATAGACCAGACCGGCTTTGAGGTCAGTATCTTTGTGTCCCAGCCTTTGGCGTGCTGGAACGATAGGGGTGCACTACCATACTCAGTACATTCCTTTTTTTAGTTTCCTTAAAAATATTTATAGTTGACTCAGTCAAAACAGGGAACCACTGCTCCAAGGGGTCTTTTGATCCACTGGTGTGTGTTTGGATCTTTGCTATACAGGTTGTTGTTTCCACAAAGAACTGAATTAAGCAGCTTTCCCAAAGTGGGTTTCATGGAGCATCAGCCCTTTGCCATGCGAGAGAAAAGTACGACAGTCTTTGGCTATGGTTGAGGAAGCTTGCTATGCTCCTTCACGCTGCATAGGTTCCAAAAAGCCCCACTGTACAGATGCTGGCTATGTGAGTACTGCCCACTTCACTCTGCCTGCAGTTTTTAGATGTCTTTAAGTTCACATCAAAATTAAGTGGAAAGTACAGAAAGGTCCCGTGTGCACAGAATCCTCAGGTACCAACATCTTTCACGAACAGTATGTTTCTTACCGCTGAACATCTTCAACTCCCAGAGTCTTAGTTAACTTAGAGTCCACTGCTTGCATTGCACAAATGTATGATAACACATATCCACCAGTGTCAGTATTATATGCACTCATTCTGGTGCCTTAGAAATCCTCTGCATCAAAATCAAGGCTAGTGACATAATCCCAGCACTGTAGAAGTGTGACAGAAACATTTCCGTTTAGACAGCCTAGCATACCTTTATAATGAGTTCCAGGCCAATGAGAGACTGTCTCAAAAACGAAGATGTTTCTATCCAACCTGCTGTGAGATTGTGCTGTCCATCTGTGATAGGAACGCAAAATACAAATACCAACTGCGTAATTTCAATGGGAGGTGACCTCTCAAAATAGAGGGGGGAAATTTTGTGGGGCACCTCCTATAATTGAAGAGCTACGAGCAGTTAACAACTGACATAGGGAGAATTAATCTTCCCCTGGGACGAGCCCCTCGATGGGTTATCAACTGCAGAGAGGTCAGCCGTAGACACATGTGCATTTAGGCAACACTGGAAGAACTCAGCAGGCTGTATTTACATATTATTTTTTTAATGTCTATGCAACAACAATAACAATTGAAGAAGGGGGGCTTTAATTTGGGAGGAGATTGGACGTGGGAAAGGGAAAGAGGAAAGAAAGGAAGAAATGATTTAAAGTTGTATTTTATTAAAATTTAAAAAAAGAATCAAGGTCAATGACTCTTAAGAATGAAAACCTCTGGTCTGCACTCAGGTAAGCACACAGTCTCACTCCTCTGTGTTCTGCTTTGTTCCCTTTCAAACCATGGAGATGGGTGCCATTTTGATCTAGGGTTCTTTCTACATTTGAAAACTGCGTGTGGGAAATTGCATTCTAAGTGTGAATGGGTGGAATGGGTAGATTCCACTGGCAAGTACAAGAAGGCTGGGGCCCCAAAAGGGCAGGTCAAGGAGCCCCACACAACAGAAGTAGATTTGTCTGGACTGTCCAGATGGTTGAGAGAATCCAGCTCTATTGTTTCCTGTCTGTCTTTCCTGGGGCAGCTGGCAAAATTTCAATGTGCTTTCGTCTCCTCCTCAGTAAAATGAGGTGTGTGCCAATATGAGTTTTCATTATTAAGTTAAAGAAGGAAGCAGAGCAAAAGAACTGAGGAGGATTCACCAGCGTTAAGCGTCAGAACTCCCTCGAAAACTTTGTGCTTTTCCAATGTCCTGTTTGCAATTGCTACTTCTGTGACTCGCTGCTCAGCCCCTTCAAGAATAAAGCAGGACTCAACGGTTTCTCCCTGATGAGTAGCTCTGCTGGATTTCCAGACACTCGTCTTCAGTAGTGTCATTGGTCTACACCCTGAATCTCAACATCTCGCTGTCATCTGTAAACTCTGTGCTTCTGGTTTGACCAGGGCACTGTCTTTCTCCACAGTCATGACATCTACGCTTCGTATCGCACTAATGATGCTCTCATCCTAGGGTCAGGAACCTCTTCCCACCTGGACTCTTGCTACAGCATCATGCTCATTTTCTTCTCTCCAAGACATCCTATCCACTCAAAACAGGTTAATATCGCTGTCTGAAGAGTCTCACCCCCCCGCCATCGTTTCCTAGTGACTACGTGAGCAATTATCCTAAGGTGTAGGCCCACCGTGTGCCAAGACCCAGGTAAGGCCCTGAGGTAAGAGCCTGGAGTTGCTCCTCAATGACCTTACCTAGGAGCGAGCAGACAATCGAGGATGCTACCACCTGATGTATGCTACCCCCATACGTGCAATGTGGAACTTCCGCCGTGTGCTGTGAATGACAGGTGAGAGCGTGTGCACAGGGTTAGGTGTGTCCTTGTGTGGGACTACTTTTCTCTGAGGCAGGAAGACTTCAAAGAGGCACCGTTTAACTGTATGCTTACGTAGCTGGTCAGGTGCTTGTGAGTGGCAAAAATAGGTGAGTTTGGACCCCATTCTCACGTCTCCAGGGGCTGTGATCGAAACAGGTTAGCTTGGCTCTCAGCAGTCTCTCCCAGAGGAGTCTGATTGCCCTGTTCTCCATTTTCCAGCTCTTCTTTGTCCACATCTTGGCCTTTATTATTCCATTTGCCATAAAGGCATGATTCTTTACACATGGCCCTACCGTTCATTCTTTTTCTCTAAGCACATTCTAATGTTCCCTCCAGTGACTTCACAGTGAATTCTGAGCACCCTTCAATGCAGTGCTAACGATTTGAAAAGAGGAAACAGCCATCTTTAAACCTGTATGTGACTTGTATCTGGTGACTTGTATAGTCCCTCTCAAATCCATATTGACATTTACTTACCAACGTAGTAGTGTTGGGGTGGTGGTTAGGTCATGAACTAATGACATTATCCAGGGAGTTGAAGTTACTAAGAAAGAGGGCTCCTTTAAGTCTAGTCCCCTCTTTTCCTCTCATCTCTTAAGTTCTCACTTGTCTTTCTATCAGGTTCTAACAGAGCAAGAAAGCCTTTATTCAATGCTAATGCCATGTTCTTGGACTTCACCAGGCTCCACAATTGTAAAATAAATCATTATATTGTTTTGAATATACAGTCTATGGAGCTCAATTGTCAAGAAAGAAAGAAAGAAAGAAAGAAAGAAAGAAAGAAAGAAAGAAAGAAAGAAAGAAAGAAAGAAAGAAAGAAAGAAAGAAAAAAGTATCTTCTGGTACCAAGAACACTAGTCAACAGGGATGACTATGTAGGCACCAGCTTGACTTTTCCATTTTCAGTGAGTTCTGTAAGTGTTATCTTCAGTAATAGGACCTTGTTGTCAGTTTGTGGAGGGCACCTTTGCAACAGTCTGGGTTGTTTGGGGTTTCACATCTGACTGCTATGCTCAGCCCCTCAATTAGTTAAAACCCATTCCTTGTACTCAAGCTTCATCTGGTGACAAGAGATGTCCAGTTGGGACTCTGTCTCTCCCATTGTTTTGTGATTTCATTTATATTGCCTTCACATGTGCAGATAATTTAGAGAGCATCTACTGTACTAGGCTTCCATAAGACCCCTCAAATGGCCCTTAATTCTATCTGTCCTTCCTCTCTTTGTATCCCCTCCCCTTCCCCATTTTATCCTCCCATTCTATTTCCACACTATTTCTTTCTTTCTTTTCTTTTCTTTCCTTTTTTTTTTTTTGTTTTTTCGAGACAGGGATTCTCTGTAGCTTTGGAGCCAGTCCTAGAACTATCTCTTGTAGACCAGGCTGGTCTCAAACTCACAGAGATCTGCCTGCCTCTCCCTCCTGAGTGCTGGGATTAAAGGCATGCACCACCACTGTCCAGCTCTTTCTCTTTCTTAAAGATATCTGTGTCCCCAACCCCTGTGGTTCTGTGGATTGTAATTTGCTTATCTTTGACTTAACAGCCAACATCCACGTATAAACAAATACATACCATATTTGTCTTTCTTAGTCTGGGAGGATTCATTCAAGATGATGTTTTTTCTTGGTTCATCCATTTACCTGAAGATTTCATGATTTCATTTTTTTAAATGGAGCAAATATACCACATATTCTTTATCCACCCATCCATTGATGGACATCTAGGCTGTTTCCAATTTTTGGCTGTTATGAATAGAGCAACAGTGAATATGGCTGAGCAAATGCCTGTGTAGTAGGATTAGTGTCTTTGGGGCATGTACTAAGCTGGATCTTTATTGTCTACTTTGGCGTCCCTGTGGTAGGACTTTTCCACAGAGGACTCTTTCAGCCACTCAGTGAAAGTGAAGTGTCTTCCAATAGCCCATCTACTCCTCTTTTACAAGGTTCTAAGCCCCGGGGAATTCCCATTTAAACAACCCTGACCCCATTTGTGGACAGGTATGGGTCTCTTCCTTGGGATAAATCTCCTGTAGGCAGGATGTATTGCTGGTGTGAAACCTACAGGCCGTAGAGTTGGCCAAGAATGTGCTGTCATGGTAAGAAAGCACAGATGTGGGTGGCTGTTGTGTCCCAGGACTGGAATATCCACATGCCTGTGAGTTCCCTCACTGTAGGGACTGGACTTGAGAACAGGTACTTTTGGGTGGCAGAACTAGGTGTGTTTGGGCTTCGTTTTCCATTCCACTGGCTACAGTGGACCTGATCTGCTGATTGCTTGGAACCTGAATGTGGTCAAGTACTCTGTACCTTCTATGTATGCTGGTCAAAATGGGAACAGAGGCATTTTGTTCAACAATTGAATCACTCCATTTACTATTAAAGACATTTAGACCTGTTGACTTGTGGCCATCCCTCTGAAAACCAAAGGCAGTTTTCGTGGGTAATGATTACATTCACATACAACCATACTCACTTTTATGTAACAAGTGCATCAGGCAAGAGAGACTGGAAAATGCCCTCTCTCCTCCTCTTCTCATGAAAAATAAACTTCGCCACGCACAAACGCCTGTCTGCACTCTATAGGCTACCATACAGTTCCCGAGCTTCAGGCAAGGGGCTGGAGGTTGAAACATACAAAGACACACAGAGACAGACAGACAGAGAGAGAGACAGAGACACGGACCTCTAGTCACTGGTAAGAAGCCCTTTATTCAATAGCACCATGGCGGCTTATATACCCAACAGTCAGGTGGGCCAACAGGTGAAAATCTTATCCTCTGATCCTCAAGGCAAGGCAACACATGCTCGTGAAGCAGAGCTTTCAGTAACTCAAATCAGAGGTAAAGATCTCTAGCATGGAAGAGCCGATGGAGGCCAGGACTCCAACTGGTCCCAACAAAACTTTCTGGACATTGGGTCAACAACCAGCATTCAGTCGTCTAAGGCACTTGCTTTTATAAAGAAAACTGGAAAACATCTTCATTTGAAGGACTGATGTTTGCATCTCTACTTTGTAAATACAGAAATGGAGAGTTCATAGATCTAAAGGTGTGGGTAATTTTTAGCAATTTGGCACCGGGGTTTCCATTAAGGAAAGAGGAAAGATGAACCAAAGAAGCAAGCAAGATAAAGGTATCACTCTTGAAAGGTGTGAAATAGGGCAGAAAGTCAGAGTTCACACCCTGAGGGTCAGGCCATGCTGTGCCTTCTGGATGTGGCCACCAGAGAATTCTAGTGGTTCAAATAAAGGAGTGTTTGTAGCTCCTCCAAACAGGAAGACAAGGATGAAGACAAAGGAGGGGCTTGCGGATCAAGGAGGATGCTCCTCGGATGGGAAATATATGCATGCTCAGTAGTTAGAAGTTAGTACAGAGGGAAGCATTTTAAACACGATATCTTAGATACAAAGAAGGTGCATTTTCATGTGGTTTTGGATAGTTAGTGTAGAATAATTTTCTTCTTCTCTGTTGATCCCTTGGGTAATGGATGCTAACGAAACAATTCCAGAAGATGTACAGTCTGCAAACATCAGTAATTAATGTTTGTGATCTGTGAACACAGTGTTAGGACTGACTGAAAAGAACACATTTCTCCCCCCCACACACACACACTTAATGCTTGCAACATGTGTGGTTCTTTAAAAGAAACATTCTAAGTAAGAAAGACAATCTCTTTCTGAACTTCTCGGTGAGGAAGACAGAAGCGCAAAGTACCAGTAAGGGCCTGGGTGTTGGGAAAGTGGAGAAGCCGAGTGTCTACAGGGTGAGGATGTATTTCTTGCATGAATAACATCCTAACAATTTGCCGAAGGAGTGCTTTTTCTATCAAGCTGAAACCCCAAACCAGCATCATTTTCATTTTCTGAGCACCTGTGAAGCAATCCAGCTGCACAGCCATGGGAAAACAATAGGCCCGGTGACAGTTCATTAACACAAACCAGCAACCAGATTGGTTTGGAAAAGTCATTGATAGAGAATTTCCCCCAAGAATGCAGCAGCATTCCTGGACCAGACCAGTAAAGCAGCTAACCAAGATTATAGATGTGCACACATCATCTGAAACTGAATTGTAATTTGGTAACCATTATGATTTACTATGTAAGTCCAACAGAATAACGAATACGTAAAGAGCTGCGATTGCTTCAGGTAAGTTACATGTGCATTGTATCTGGTTGCTCAGCTTTTTTTGTACATGGTGCTGCCTCTAAAATGGCTATTCCTGTGCGTATCTGTAGAAGGAAGCTAGGAACACTCCCATGTCTGTGCAACTCTGAGCCTTAACACAATGCTAATAAGAAACTAAAGACGCTGTTTGGCACAACCAAGTTCTCATGAACTCTTGTCAGTGGTGACGACACATGCTTGAAGTATGAGAACTCTCAAATGCTGGCTGCGTCAAGCGAAAAGTATTGGCAGGTCTAGAGGGTGGGAAATGGATCTGCTAACCACTCACTTTTAGTGCAAACTTGAAAATGTAACCCTGGGAAATCGGAGAAAAGCATGATTCTTCTCTTTTATATTGATGACAATACCTGGGTCTGTCCTCAATGTGGAATAAGTTCATAGAACTTATTCACAGCCATGAAAGGGACAAAGTCATGTGACAAACTGGGAGCTAATGCAGATAATCCTTCCCTGCTCTGACATTCCCTCTCAAGTGTACAGGAATGGCTAGGGAGATGGCTCAGTGGGTAAGAGTGCCTGCTGATCCAAGTTTAGATCCCCAACACCCTTGTAAAACTCTGGGCATGGTCACATGTACATGTAACCCCAGTATGGTGGGGGACAGAAACGGTAAGAGCACTTAGGGCTTACTTGCCAGCCAGTCTGAGACAGTCAGCTCCAGGTTCAGTGAGAGACCCTGTCTCAAGGGAATAAGGCAGAGAGGGATATAGTAAGACACTAGATGGATTTCCGCCTCTGCCCCACCCCATTCATGTGCAAACACAGGCACATGAATGCGAACACATATGTATATGAATCATATGTACACACATGTGGAGACAGAAAGAGAAGGGAGTACAGGAACTTTTTAACGATTCAGCTAATTTTCTCACTTTTTTTTTTTTTTACAGCAATTCTATCCTTAAAGTAATTCTTAATATCCCAAGGGAACTTCAGGAGATTTTCCTATGAAACTTAAAGGAGAAAAAACAAAGTACTAGAACTACAGTTTGTAAGATGTTACTGTATTTGAGTTACATCCTAATGCATGCATTCACATAATCTGTTATTCAAAGAAGCCACATGAGTCTGCAAAACAGGCACTCAATGAGAGAAACCCCATCAGATTTTTGGTCCTATTACAGCTGCTTGCTTTTCTTAATCATTTACACCAATGTCTGGAATACTTGAAACATCATTATCATCAGAAACTGGCTGACTGCAATGGCTAGCATAAAGTCAAGTAGTCTCTGAAGGCTTTAGAGTGGGTAGTGGTGGGGAGGTGCACATCTCCAGGAAAATGTAAGGATTTACTGCCAACGACTGACTGAGCCAAGATCACTGTTATGAGGTCTTTTGAAAGATGGGGATGATGGGTGAAGTTCCCATGGGCAGGAGAGGCACAGGGTCGGTTTATAACCTTCTGTGGGGTTAAATGTAACTTATGTATAAGCACATCACCCCGGTTCTTTAAAGTATGATCTTCAGGGGGTTGAAGAGATGGCTCAGTGGAGAATGTCCTTGTGATGACCCCCTAGAACTCAGATGAAGCAGGATGGAAAAGCATTTACCTATGATCCCAGTGTCCCTATGACGAGATGGGCAGCAGAGGTAGGAAATTTCCAGAAGTTCATAGACCATCTAACCTGATTTAGGCAGCAGCAAATAAATAAAATATCAGTTAAGGTGGAAAGGTAGGATGTTCTGGAATATTTGTTTAACTATGCAAAAATATGTTATGAACTATTTATTTAACTATGTAAAGATGTATTGCTGTTTTACCTTGCCAGCACCTGACTGGTCTAATAAAAAGCTGAGTGGCCAATAGCAAGGGAATGGGTACAGATAGGATTTCTGGGCAGGGAGAAAATAGGAAAAATTTAGGCTCAGGAGAAGAAAGAAAATGAGATACCAAGGAGATGTCGGGGAGACACCAGGGCCTAACAGCCAGACACAGAGAAAGCAGGAAAGTAGGACATACAGAATGAAAGAAAGATAGAAAGTTTCGAGGCAAAATGTAGATGAATAGAAACAGGTGAAACTAAGCTAAAAGAGCCCGTGGGGCCGGGCGGTGGTGCTACACACCTTTAATCCCAGCACTCAGGAGACAGAGGTAGGTGGATCTCTGTGAGTTCGAGGTCAGCCTGGTCTACACAATGAATTCCAGGACAGCCAGAGCTGTTACACAGAGAAACCTTGTCTTGAAAAGCGAAACAAACAAATAAAAAAGGAGCTAGCGGGACAAGTCTAAACTAAGGCTGAGCATTCAGTCTCTGTGTCTATTTGGGAGCTGGCTGGCGGTCCGGAGAAATATCCAACTACACTAAGACCAGCATAAGCGTTTGTTGTACTCTGACTCCACACAAGTTCAGTAGAATGCAGGAGCACACAACACACACACACACACACACACACACACACACACACACACACACACATTCAAAAGATATAAGACTTAAAATTGCATAATTTTTTCTCTTTTTTTTCTTTTTCTTTTCTTTATTTGGTTCTTTTGAAACAGGGTTTCTCTGTAGCCTTGACTGGCTTGGAACTCATTCTGTAGAACAGGATGGTCTGGAACTTACAGATCCAACTGTCTCTGCCTCCTCTGCTGGGATCAAAGGTGTGTTTCACCACCACCCGGCTTTGCCTTTTTTTGTTTGTTTGTTTGATTTTTATTGAGCTCTACATTTTTCTTTGCTCCCCTCCCTGCCTCTCCCCTCCCTGTCTTTGTTTATTTTTAAGAAGATAAATGTCTCAATTTTTGTAACCCTGATACAAATAAAAATAAACTCAGATCCAAATCCAGTAAGTATAAAATTTGAAAAAAAATGGAATTTAGATTGGAGATGGGGGGGAGGATCAATCAGGAGACTCCTCAAGTATATGATTCTAAGGAATGGCTCATTTTAAAGTACAGGGAATGGAAACATTAAATTATTTGTGGAACAGAGTTCTTAATTTTAACATCACTTTAATCTCTCTTTAAACCCTCCAGTTTTCAAAGACTTTTGAGTATTTGGAGTTGAAAATTCTCTGTGTGATGGGAGAACATGCGAGGTCTGGTTCTCATTTTGTTAAATCCACTGAGAGCCCTGCCCCAGAGCACAGCCTTCCATACCTATATCAGGATTTTGTTAGCTAAAGTTGATTTCCACAATGTGATTGACAAGCATTTGAAAATTAAGAAACAATTGAAAAATTCTCTGGGTTCCCATGTCACATTCAAGCCACAGCAGATAATGGGATGGATGAATAGTTGAACTATGTGCTTCTGACAATAGTGCAGTCCTCACGTCACCTGCAGGTCTTCAGGGGGTCACGATGGAGCTGCCATGTGAACCACAGCCGCAGTCACGGGTTTTGCTAACACAGTCACTGCCCTTTGGTGACAGCAAGCTTTTTGCCTGCGTCATGTAAGATCCAAGCTCTGGACAAAAGATTATCCTATAATTGTTGGTTCAAGTATTCCAGGAAAGAAAACAGAATGGAAATATTCGTAATATAGAAACTGTGATTGTGTGGAGGTATTGTATGTTATGCCTATCAAAGGAACCCATTTTAAAGTTTGGAATTTTCCATGAAGTTTAATCTCTGTCTGGGGAGATGGCCCAGTGGCACCTGCTGCCCCAGTATGAACCTGAGTTCAGATTCTCAATACCCACGTTAAAAAAAACACGTGTGGCTACACATGCCTGTAACCCAAGTAAATCAAGGGCTAGATTTTGGGTTAGGGTGGAGACAAGAGAATTACTGAGGCTTTCTGGGCAGACAGCCAAGAGAAAGAGAGAGAGAGAGAGAGAGAGAGAGAGATAGATTTTGGGTTTAGTGAGAGAACTTTTCTAAACTGTCAAGATGATAAAGCTAAGAATGATAGAGGACAACCAACATCCTCTAGCCTACATGTGTGCATGTATACAGACATGCATGTATGAACACACACACACACACACACACACACACACACACACAAAGCTGGATTTCCAGGTTTACTTGAGAACATAAATTGTAAAAGATGGGGCACTTGACTCTACCAAGATTTCATGGTAACTCTGAAGTAGAGAGAGATGCTGGTTCTCTGCTCTTCTCTCAAGGTGACTGTTGCGTTGCGAGATATCTGATTCCAACCTGTTTGCTTTAATAAAAAGCTGAATGGCCAATACCTAGACAGGATTTCCAGGCAAAGAGGATGCTGGGAAGAAGAAGGGCAGAGTCACCAGTCAGACATGGAGGAAACATGAGGTAACAAACCCCAGTGGCAGCAAGGAAATTAATAACAAAAGGGTCAATTTAAGTAATAAGAGCTAGTTAGAAAGAATTCCAAGCTATCAGCCTAGTTTCATAGTTAATAAGTCTTCGTGGGGTTATTTGGGAGCTGACAGGTAGAACAGAAAAACTCATCTGTACCACTGGGACTTCATTCACCTTTATTCTATCAATTTATACTTCCTACTGGGACAGAACAAACCTGAGTCTCACATGTCCAAAGCCTTCCTAGTGCTCACAACGGGCTAGATACTTGATGAGCGAGACCCATGGCTAGTGCAAACACTGAGCCTCTTGACCCATGATGTCAAGGGTTTCAAGATGACAGCAACAGAGCTTCAAAGCAAGTGTGGGGCTATTATCATTTCGGGGCCCCGTGTGATAATGGCACAAAGCCAGCCCCAGATGGAAGACTAACTCGGGTCACTCTCATAGCTCAAGAATGGTGCTGAGTGGCTGGATGGAGTCTTAGTGAGGGTTTTATGGCTGTGCTCAAGCACCGTGACAAAACTCACCTTGGGGAGGAAAGGGATTATTTCAGCTTGTAATTTTCACATCAGACTCCACCACGGGGAAAAGTCAGGGCTGAAACCTAGAGTCAGGAACCGAAGCAGAGGCCATGGAGGGCACTGAGTACTGGTTGCTCTCCGTGGCTTGCACTGCCTGCTTTTTTATACCAGGTAGGACCACCTGCCCACAGGTAGAGGGTGGGGTCCACCCACATCAATCATGAATCAAGATAATGCTTCATAGACTTGCCTATGATGAAGGCCCATCTGATGAAGGTCTTTCTCAGTTGTGGTTCTTTTTCCCAGATAACTCTGGTCTGTATCAAGTTTGCCGAACCAAACCAAACAAACAAAAAAGCAAAAAATAAACAAACAAGAAAACAGGAACCGGAACAGACAGCACTACACAGATCAATATATTTTGACAGTATTTAAGGAAAGAAAAAAAAACAGAGATATCTTAAAGTCTTTAAATTTGTTTGTGGGAAGCTTTAAAACAAGTAAATTTCATTAAAAAAGGTCATTGAAAAGCATAAAGTAATGCTCATATATGGAAAAACTCCAGAGTTCAAAATGCTCAAACTGAAAGCGTCCCTTTTTGCTCAGAACATCATTCCGTCCTCCAAGCATCATACTTGCTTCTCATATATTCTTGTAACAAATCATTTCTCACCTAGACATGGAGAATTTTAATATTAGCCATGAATGTGTATGTGAGTGTGTGTGAGAGTGTGTCCTTCTGCATGAGTACATATTCAAACATGTTAAGGCATGCATGTAGAAATCATGTGGAGAACAACTTTCAGGAGTTGGTCTTTTCTTAAGGCCATGGTTCCTGGGATGGAATACATGTTGTCAGGCTCGCTTGGCAAGCACTTTTACCCACTGAGCCGTCTTGACAGCTGTTGGTTGTACTATATTTAATATTAGGATGTTATAAGACAATTCTAATGAAACCTAGAGAAAACACAAGCATTACCTTATGCTCTTAAACACTTAAAAATGTTCGTCTAGGGGCTGGAGATGAGTAAATGACTCAGAATGCTGGCCGAGAGAGCAAGAGGATTGAGTTCCAACCCCTAGCCCTCACAGAAAAAGTCCAACAAATGGCTGCAAATACCTATAACCTTGGCATTGAGGGGCAGAGACAGGCAGATCCTATGAACTTGCTGGGTAGGTAAAACCTCAAGTTTCAGGTCCAGAGAAAGATGTAGTCTCAAAAAAATAAAGTGCAGGGGTCTGAGAGATGGCCCGATGGTTAAGAGCAAGGGCTGCTCTTGTAGGAAGCCCAAGTACTGTTCTTAGCACCCATATTAGACAACACCACAGACATACACACTCATACACACACACACACGCACGCACGCACATGGTGTAGGAGGGTTCTTCTGTATTTCTTTGCTTTCATTGGTTAATAAAGAAGCTGCCTTGGCCTTTTGATAGGGCAGGACTTAGATAGGTGGGGAAAAGAGAACAGTATGCTGGGAAGAAGACTGAGTCAGGGAGAGAGCCGCCA
>JAQHUG010000004.1:20789236-20820934 GCA_028555095.1 Dicrostonyx torquatus
GTTAGCCCAGAAGAGGCTAGTGATAATGGGCCAGGCAGAGTTTAAATGAATACAGTTTTCTTGGGGTTATTTTGGGCATAAATTAGCGGCCATGGCTGGGAGCCAGGCGCTGGGAATAAAAGGGCCCACGTTCCTCTCAGGTGCTGGGAACACAGCCTGCACCTTATTATCCTAATTACAACACACACAAACATACACACCATGTCCCACACACAAAACGAATCTTTAAATAAATAAGGAAGGTAGAGAGCATAGCGTGAGACACTTTTGTTTCTGACCTCTGCATACACACCCGTGAGTTCATGCATACGTGCAATACTTGTACAGATACTACCCCAACACCCAAATAAAATCAGTAAAAAAAACTTATCTTCTGTTCCCTACTCCCAACCACCCTTCCTCAATGCCCCCAGGGAACATCACTGGTGACTGTAACTACACAGTCTTTGCCAGATGAAAGAACGACCCTTAGTCTCTTAAAAGCCTGTGGAGGATGGAGGCTCTGTGTGGGATCCTCCATGCTTACACATGTTTACAGGTAATAACACGGCAGCATTACGACCATAGACGACTTTCTCCATTCAGCCCTCTCTGTGCTCTGCTTCCCCAGTAAGCCCTTGGTGGCTCTGAACATGCTGCTGCTTCAGATAAGCAGGAGGGAACACAGTAGCAGGTAGACTCAGTGTCACAACCCACCCCTTGGAGGAGGAGATGTTGTAAGCTCATCTAGGGTTGTTAAACCACTTATCTACGTCGTCCATTTCTTCTTGAGGTCTGGGGCAAACAAAACCACAGAATTTTATCAGGAGTCATAACTCTTCATGCCTGGCCTGTCACCTAGACTGTGGCTGCCAGAGCAAGTCTGCTCTGTGTGTGCAGGAGCGTGGTCTCTTTAAGAACAAGTGACCTTATCACCCCGGATGCTCCTATCGGTCAGGCCAGGTTTTAGTGTTCACCCTAGGGTTTTGCTCGATTGGCCATACACTTTTTCAAGAAGCTTGGCATTATTACATAGTTTAACTGTCTTTGGTGAAGGCTGGAATGCTCATCTATATAATTTTTGTGTCTGAAGCTAATGAGGGTCAGGGGTGTGATTTAGCATTTCCCAAGTTTCAGTACCATGGTGGTTTGAATGAAAATGGTCCCCATAGGCCCATAGAGAAAGTACTAGTAAGAATGTGGCCTTGTTGGAGTGGATGTGACTTTGTTGGAGGAGATGTGTCACTAAGAGTTGGCTTTGAGGTCTCAGATGCTCAAGTCAGGCCCAGTGTTGCTCCCTCTTCCAGCTACCTGCCAATCCAGATGCGGACTCCTTCTCTCACACTATGTCTGCCTGCTTCCCTCCACGATGACAATGGACTAAACCTCTGAAACTGTAGCTAACCCTCCAAAACTGTAAGCCAGCCCCAATTAAATGCTTTCTTTTATAAGAGTTGCTGTGCTCATGATGTCTCTTCATAGCCGTAGAAATCCTGAGACAAACCTCCCATTACTTTTCTTCACTACCCCCCTAGGCAAAGACTTCAGGGCCATTTTATAAACAAAGAGTCTGGATGGACTTAACCACCTGTACTGTGTGACCTGCCAAGCCCTTTGCAGCCAGGGAGCAAGCCAGTACAGAGAGCCCGCTGAGACAGACGATAGAGGCTGAAATCTGCCTCCTTGAACTCAAATCTCAGTTGCTACTACCTGCTGTGGACCTTGAGCAACTGATTTAACTTTTCTATGTCTTAGTTCCTTATCTGTAGAGTGGGATTAATAATAACACTCATTTGATGGTGCTGAAAAACAGTTCATACGCTCACACGTACACACTGGAGCCAATATCCACACTGCTAACGATAACGCCTGCTAACTTTATCCGCCATTAGCTGCCACCTCTTTGTAAAAGGTAGGGGAGAGCCAATGCAAGGCTCTAGGTGACTCAGAAAGTAAACAAAGAAAACGGGACGTAGGACAAGGAGTCGCTGTTCGCTGGCTTCGTGGTCTGTCTGCTCATTTCTTCATCCATTCGTTTCTCGTTTGTGGGAATCAAGTTCTGTTCTCCCTTCCACTTTCTACTCTGACCTTCTCATTATGTTGAAAAGCAAAGCAAAACAAGCAAACCAACGTATTGACATGCGCAGAAATATGATTCCAGGGCCTTTCTCAGGCTTTCTTCTTTTCTCCCTTTCCTAGGCTTGCACAAACACCCACAGGACCACACAGCTCATAGGCACACCTCCACATTTGGGCTCTTTGTGTTCCACGAGGGTAGTCCCTGTCCTCCCCTGTTCTGTACTTCCTCTTCTTCTTCCTGCTTCTCTTTCTCTCTCCCTCTGCCCTTCCTTTTCCTCCTCCCCCTCCTCTTCCTCCTCCTCTCCTTTGTTCAGGGCATCAATTCCTCTCTTGTTATCACAGGTGCAGTAGCCGGCTGTCATAAAGTTAAATATTTGTCTCCCTCATGAACTCCTACTCTCTCAGGGTTGGGAGTGCCATAAAAGTCACCTGCTCCGACCACTCCCCTGCTGCTTGAATTGCTTCTTAAATGTTGTGGCTAGCTGGGACAATAGTCTCTAGGTGGACATTTCCACCGACAAGAAGTTTTGTTGGCTGCCAGGCAAGTGTATCCTTCCTCTCTTGTTAAAATCGAAGGCCAAAAATGACATTGAGTCTCACACCTCTAGTCCGGTAAGAGACACAGGCTTTAATTAATCAGAGATATTTGTGATAGAACTCATTTTAAGACACCCATCAAAGGATGAAGGTCTCCAGATCACAAAAAGATTTTCTTACCAGAAAATGACAGGCCTCCCAGAGGGGAAGATGGCAAAGGCCTTCCATAAGTGGCTTGCAAACCAGCGAATACCCAGTGCTAAAATGTGTGTGTGAGACGCTCAGCCTGAACAGCAACCACCCAACTTATGCCAATAGCGGAGGCAACAACAGCTCCTTTGTTAGAGCTGGGGTTGGTGAAGATTACACAAACTCCACCGATAAGTGAAAGCAGAGGTGGAATAAGGGCCGCTCCAGCTGGGCATGATGGAGACCGGCTTGAAAGGTTTATAAAGTGGAAATTAGGCCTTCGGATCAATGAAGTATGGCTAGTGATCACGAAACTCCCTCATAGGAACTTACTTAGGTTTTTCATTGAAGAATTGTACGCATAAATGAACACGTGTGTGTTTGTCTGTGCACACGCATGCATGCACGCGAGTAGGCCTTGTATGTATATACACACAAATAGTTGTTGCTGGATCAACATCTGAAAAGGAAATAGAGTTTCAGTTCAGTTGCTCCAGTGCTTGCTCAGCACACAAGTCCTGGCCAACTGGGGCATCTCCGTGCATCTTTTTGTACCGGTCCTTAGCAGGCTCAGCACACTGTGCCCACTGGTCCTTATCAGGGAACATGGCTTTGCATTTCATCCAATTCCCTAATTTAAAATATTCCTTTTAGATCATGCACGCTGCAGCCACAGGGCTTGTCTTCTCGTTCTCGAAGTTCTAGGTTTCGTTGGGCTTAGTTTGAACCACCTGAGGTCCACAGCCATCCTTTTAGCAATGGTCCTGCCACAGGTTTGCCAGATGAGCATAGCCAAACGCCTGCGTTGATGTGGTTCAAACTGCAGGCACCGAACATCGCCCATGGGCCTGAAACACACAAACTATTCATTTTATCAGAGGGATTTAGTAACTTCCTTCCCATTTCAAAAGGCAACAGGACATTTTTACTTTTATCTTTTTAAAGATTTATTTTCCTTTCTATTTATGCGTACATATGCGTCTCTGTGAGAGTGTACGGAATATGTTTGAGGGCACTCATGGAGGTGAGGAGAGGATGTCAGATCCTCTGAAACTATATTTACAGGCAGTTGTGAGCTGCTTAACATGAATGCTGGGGACTGAATTCCCCAGGAGCGGCAAGCATTCTTACCTGCTGACACGCTTCTCCAGCCCCAGCATCATAGCCTCGTAATGTGACCTAAACTCCTGGATTGCTATGAGCTGAATGACCACTGCATGACTTTCTGCTGAAGACACTTTTCAGCGTAACCTTTGGAAAAGGTATTGATGCTCTATGTCTCCTTAGGTCAGAGTGTATGTGAATATCATCACTTGGGCAGGACTTGCTCATCTCTAGTAAGCTGAACACAAATCATGTCATTCTTAGCTAATGTCGTCTGCAGGCATAAAAATAAGTCAGGAAAGTTGGGCGCATGATGTATACGTGGGACCTGAATGCTCACACGGCAGAGGTAGCAGGATTCTGTGTTCAAGGTAAGTCTGGGATATACGATGATAATCTCTCAAGGAACCAAACGATGGGGATGCTTGTCTAACTTGCTCTGTTCATGGCCTTGGGTTTTCTTCCCCTGAGCTCTACAGGGTAAGCAAGTGAAGAAACAAAACCAACAAAATGTCAATCATATTTACTTCTCATTTCACCCAATAGTGTTCCCTTTTGCATGTGAGAACACTGACAATTATAGAGACAAGGCTCCAGTAAAAGCCAGTGTTTACGGTGGAAGAACCAAGGATGAAGCTTGATATTGCCAGAGGCTTTGCTGCTGTGTCACAACCAAGTGTCTGTCAATCCTGTGAATGACAGCAAGTTCCTGACCCAGTACACGTCGTGAACCACCACAGTGACTACACGCTGAGAGTGATGAGAGAAGACATGGCCTATGGGCTGTGTTTCCAGAAAATGTCTGCAGGTGTAGACAAGGTCACCCAATTTTGATGCTAGCAAGAAAAAGGAATCCATTCACTCCAGAGATCTGTGTGTGGTTCCACATTCCTACAATGATGACCTAAGCTCTCAAGTACAGAATATGACCATACTTAGACATGGAGTCTTCAAAAATTCAAAGTTCATGTAAGGTCATTAGACTGAATAAAAAAAAATAATGCACATTTTTATGAGACGAGGACATGGGGCCAAGGACACACAGAGGAAAGACAGGTAAAGATGGGGACAGTCGTTCACAAGACCATGAGAGGGAAGACAATCAGCCAACTCCTTGGTCTTGCAGCCTTCAGAACCTGGGGAATTTCAATTGCTTCAGTCTCGTGATGGTACTTTGCTGTGCCAAACCTAGCAGATGGGGATCCAATCTTGACTTCTAAAACTTGGTTTTATGATGTAGAATTACTGGGGAGTGGGACTTAGGCATTAGTTACAGGTAATCTTTTGTCTTCAGGAACAAAAGCGTAGTACAACTGATATCTTTCTGCTTTGTCTTCTCTCAAAAATATCAGTGAAACAGAGGACTCCAGCAAACCTGCTTTGTGAGGATTCAGGGAAATTATCAAAATATCCACCATCCCATCACACCAGTGACTCAATCTGAAGATGCACTTCCCAGAATCTGGCAGCCCCGTGGACATCTCAGAGCGCCTCAGCTACAGCCTTAAGTTCAGGGATGATCTAGCCATTGGCAATGTTTGAAGTTCATGAGATATGGGCTCAGCCCCATTGTGGATGACATTTTCCTCTGAAATTCTGCAGTGTGTAACCCACACACCACGTGCCACAGCCCCTTCCCCCAGATTAGCCTCAACAGCAGAGCGCCATAGAGTTACCACTCTACAGTTGACTCTAGAGTGAAGGGAAAGAGTTGAGGTGTGGAAATAAAGGAATAGAAAGAGGTATTTCTAAGATCCAGGAAGCTTGGTATTGTACGCAGGTATCATCCGGGCAGCTGACTGGACCTTCTACTTTCTAAATATGTGCGCTGACATTGTGAAAAAGAAACCAGAGTGACCAAGGAGCAGACAGAGTTATCAGCGGGGACAGCGAAGCCCCAATTAAGGGAGAAAGGGCTGTAAGAAGCAGACATTTTAAAGGCTTTTCTCACAGTCAGGAGGAAGGGAGGGAGGGAAATTGTTGCTTCTGCAAAGGACAAGGCCCAGAACTCAACGACAGGAATTGTGGGAACAGCGCGGAAGACCGTGGAGCAGGGAGCACAGGCAAGGATGGAATTCCACGTTTCTGCCAAGCTCTGACAGTCAGTAAGGGATCCCACTGGGGCCTGTGAATGAGAAGCAGGGAAGGATTGTCGCACAGGAAACAACGGTAGTGTCTCAGAGTGGCAATGGGTCCAGGAACTGTCTTCTTAGGGCTGAGCGAGGATGATAACTACGCGATGTTGAGTTAGATAAAGAACCAAAAACAAAGTGTACGGCCTTTAAGAAAGGATAGAGAGCTGGTGCGATGGCTCAGTGGGTGAAGACGCTGGCTGCCAAGCCTGACAATCAGTTCAACTCCTAGGACCCAGGCTTAAAAAATGGACTATCTCCGCTCAGTTTTCCTCTGACTTCCACTCGTGTGGATGCACATATACAAGCACACAAAATAAATGAAAATGGGTTAAAAATATTAAGACCAAAAAGATAGAAAAATTAAGGCAAAAATTAAATAGAAAAGAGAACATTTTTAAAAGCAGAGCACTACAAAGGGAAGACTTTTCTCTTTCGCTTTCTTCTTCTATTCACTCCAGTTTCCCTCCCCTCCCCCGGCCAGGCACACACAGGGTTAACTTCCCTCACTCTTGAGAGATGGCTCAGCAGTAAAGAATACTATTGACTGCTCTTCCAGAGGACCTAGGTTCAATTCCCAGTCACCATATGCCAGCTCACAACTGTCTGTGACACCAGTTCCAGAGAATCTGACACCCTCTCACAGACAAACATAAAGGCAAAAGCACCAATGTATAGAAAATAAAAACAAAACAAAACAAAAATCATTGGAGCTGGACAGTAGTGGTCCATGCCTTTAATTCCAGCACTTGAGAGGCAGAGGCAGGTGGATCTCTGCGAGTTTGAGGCCAACCTGGTCTACAGCCAAGGTTACACAGAGAAACCCTGTCTTGAAAAATCAAAGGAAAAAAAAATCACTGTATTCATAACCGTGACTCTCTGCTGGTTATATACAGACTCAGAACAAGTAAATTAGAAGACCCACTTTGACTGCCAAAGAGTGGGAAACATTTTTAAGGTGCCAACAGAATATGCTTTCAGGAGGCAAGATAGCATCCAGGGGCAAACTCTGGAGGACCGACTTCAATTCCCAGCACATATGTTGGGCAACTCACAACTGATTGCCTGTAACTCCAAATCCAGGGGTCCAATGCCTTCTTCTTGCCTCTGATTGTACCTTCATGCTTAATGTATACACAGAAACACACACATACACACACACACACACACACACGAATGAATGAATGAATAAGTAAATATTTTTAAAAGTAGGATTTTCTGGTTAGAATTGACCTTGAACCATATGGGGGAGGCAGGCTGACACCCACACTCATAGACCCCGCCTGCCACTTTTGACCATCCCCTAATTTAACTGACAATAGGCTGCAGTCAACCACCAACCTTATCCGTGACTTCAGTAGGTGGGTACCACACATTTCCGAGTTGGACGCAGTACAGACAGTTAAAGGGTGAGAAACATGAGCGATTGCTCTTTACTGTGCTGTGCAATTTACTGGAGAGACAAATTATTCACTTGGTGATGATTAAGGATCGTTCCAGTGTCAGAGCTCCCTGCAATGCCAGCAGGAGGACACTTGTTGCAGGAGCACAGCGCACACTAGAGTTGATTTTAGGCTGCTCTTTATTAATACTGCGTCCTCCCATTTGTTCACATTTCCTTTGCTGTTTCCAGTAGAGGATGCAGTCTGCCCTACATTCATAGGTTGTGGACATTTTATAATTTTTCATAATAGTTTCTGGTAGGTGTTTTTTTGCACACGATAAAAAGCTGTTATCTACATATATTTTCTTGTGACCTGTCTTTTACCAAATTTTTCAATACTTGTAGGATATATGATATATCTGAGTTTTTCAAATTATGTCAAGTCTTCAAAAAATATTTTTAAGAACCCTCTTTGAAAAGAAACAAAACTCTAAAAGCCGGTTGTGGTGGCGAACACCAGTAGGATTTGCTGAAGGAGGCAGAGGCAGGAGGATCATGAGTTCGAAGCCAGCTTATTTAAAAAAGAGAAAAAAAACTCTAAAAAAATGCATGCATAAATGGAACTGTAAATTTAAGGCCTTATTCAAGGGTTCAGGGGTCATTATTATTTGTGTTAGACTGACCTGTGTTAATTCCTGACATTCAGGTTTTCATTTCTACTTATTCAAACCACCTATTAATAATTCTTTAGAAGATATAAATGAGGATAAGTGTTAAACTCATTCATAGTTTCTGAAGGTTACCTCCTCTCTGCTAGGTGTAGGCAGACCGGGCAGCCTTTCCTTATACCGTTCTGGCATCTGTCCCTCTCTCCCACTTCTTAGTCTTTGGATGGGGTTTTATGATGACACTGTGAGCTATGAGGCACTTCAAGAGTCAGTTGTGTGACTTGTTTAGACTGGAGATTTGTAGGCTGTGCTGCCGTCATTGTTCAAGCCATTGTCCTGCTCACTCAATGATACTGTGTCATTTCAAGGTTGATTGTCATGACCGTGTAGTGAGCACACGGGTAAAGCTAGGCTAATTAGATTTGCTTTGAGTGGAGGCGTTTGCTCAGAATAATATTTAAACTATGAGCAACCCTATGGCCCAGCTCATGGAATGAAAGAACACTCAGAAGAGACACCATGACAGGCATTTAGGAGGCTGGTGTAGGTGTTTGCTGCATGGACATCAGCTTGCTATTGTCTTACAGGGATACCTAGGGGCCTCCTCTTTCTTGTTCACCGACTATAAACACAACACACTTTGGAGTCAGCCTGCAATGAATTCCACCTTCTGGTGGCAGCCTGCTTGGCTCTGGCTTATCTTTTTTCTATTTGTTTTGATTTCATGAGTAGGTTGTTCACTTCTTGAAAACACAGACTCATCAACCTGATTCATAGCAACCTATGTTTGCTATTGACCATGGATATGCCTGGAATTGTCTAGATGATATTTTATTAATTCTAGAATTTAATTCATTAAATTCACATGAATTCTAGAATGACTTTTAAAATTGGATGTTAGAACTTTTGACCTTTTGTCTTGCCTGAAAAGCTCTTTGGATGCAAACATGTCTTTTCTATTGGTGTCCTCCACTTCCCTAGTTCACATACTCCTCCCATCTCAACCCCCAAATTGCCATCTGGCACTTCCTTTGTCAAATACTCAAGAAGTCAAGAGAGAGTTCAAAATCATGCTCCTGTTATTCCCTGGAATCCCGGGCAGCCTGGATTTGGAGATCATGGCTAATTTCTGACGGAAAAAGGGAGACTTACCAAATGACTAGGATACAATTATAAAACTGGGGCCCAAAGAAAGACCTAGGGTCAGATAATCGAAGTCAAAAGGAGAAAAGCAAAAAAGCCCCAAACAAAGCTCCAGATGAGAGGCTTAGGCTGGTGTGTCAACACATCCATCTTGCAGAAATGAAAGGTTTAATAGTGCCTGTAATTCAGGTCAGCGGGATCGGCCAGCTGATGGGCTCCGGCTGCTCTGGGCTGGGCCAGTGGGTGAGACACCTGCTAGCTTGAGTTCCAGAGGTTTTCCTGAGTCATATCACTAATACATTCCTGGGGGATTTCATTGAGCTGCAGTCTGTGCACTGCAGTAATGGCTAAACTAGCTATTTTGACACACTGCAAAAACATGTTTCTGAAAGGAGAAAGGCTCTTGGTAAAAACAGACAAATGACTGAGGGGCATTTGATTGTCGCTGAACTCTGTGTTGATGTAGGTGTTTAAACAGCCAGTTCCCAACTTGCTATTTAAATACCTATATACTGAATTAGTTATTCACGAGGGAGAGATGTTGAAGAGAGGCAAAAATGATACAATTAAGTTACAAATATAGGCCACACCATCCAAAATATCCCAACTGTCCTCTTTTTCTTCTTTAACGAGTGTCATTATATTTTGATGTGTTTAATAATACAGCAGAGGTTAAATGAAACATGAAAAAGGGATGTACATTAAAATTGAGATAACTCTTCCCTCAGTGAAGTGGAACCCAGCAGATGTAGCGGCGCACTGTAATTGCTGCCTGTTTCCTGTCAATCTGATTAAGTTGCATTGTCCCAGCTCCAAGTGTAAGAATCAGTGGCTTCCCATAGGGCACAGCATGGGATGGCGGGCTGAGGCGGGGGCATAACTACAGGCACCTCCTGCTTCTCCTGGTAATGGTGTAGACATACAATATATGTTGATGACATATAAAATCAATAGGCTGTGGAGGGGGCTAGACGAACTCTCGAATTCGTCTTCTCAAAGTTACTCCCAGGAAAGCCAGATAAACAGGAACAGTCTGAAACCAGAGGTTCGGTGCAGCGAGTGACTAAGTCTGGAGCCAAGCACTCAAACACCGATTTTTAAAAGAAACACATCCATTTAAATGAAATCTACATTGCCCTATCCCAACAGTGTATTATGTCTCCTGAATAAACCAGGAGAATCAATCGGTGAAGATATCTTAGGAAAGAAAGGAAGTCCAGCCCTTTGCGAGAATTTGGAGGGGATAGACACCAGACAGCTAATGATCTACTTGGGGAGACAATCCAAGTGTAGCATGAAGCAATTAGAGAACTATGCAGAGCTACACTGGGTGAGTTAGAGTTCAGAGAAAGGACAGCGGGGTGAAGCCTGCAATAGTGAGGTAGGTTCCCTGCAGAAGGACTTAAGGCGGCTCTTCAAGATGAGAAGGTAGAAACGAGGGCCAGAAGGAAGACATCATCAGTGTTCATCTTGACTGTCAACTTGACAGGGTTAGGAATCCGCTAAGAGATGAACTTCTGCCTGGATCGGCTAAGATGTGAAGAGGTTAGGGGAAAACAGGCTTGCTCACTGGTCCACCTTCACTTCCCAGTGTTTTTCCCATGACTGCCTTCCAAAAACATGCTTGCTGGGTTGGTGAAACGGCTCAGAACATAAACCTCTTGCCATGTGTGCTGGCTCGTTTTATGTCAGCCTGACACAAGCTACGGTCATCTGAGAGAAAGGAGCCCTAATTGAGAAGATGCCTCCATACGACTGGGCTGAAGGCAGACCTGTAGGACATTTTCTTAACCAGTGATTGATGGGAGTGGGCAACCCATTGCAGGTGGCACCACCCTCTTCTGGAGGTTCTGGGTTCTATAAGAAAGCAGGCTGAGCAAGCCAGTAGGCAGCACTCCTCCATGACCTCTTCATCAGTTTCCGCCTCTACATACCTACCCTGCTTGAGTTCATGCCGCGACTTCCTTTGATAATGAACTAGGATATAAAATTGTAAGGCAGAGTAAACCCTTTCCTCCCCTAAGTTGCTTTAGTCATGGTGATTCATCATAGTGATAATAACCCAAAGTAAGACACGGTGAGAGCCTAGAGACCCGAGTTTAATCCCAGGGACCCCCTGAAAAGGTAGATGGAGGAAACTAACCCCACGAAGTTGTTCACTGGTTTTCACAAGCATGCCGTAGCTCATGTGACCCGCCCGCACCAATATCAGACATGTGAAACAATAATAAATAATTATGATTGAAAAGGTGACTCTCCAGGGACCTCCATTCAGCACCAGCCTGAGACTGCTGGGACATACAGCTTCTTTGACCGAGCAGCACCAGGTTCTAGGCTCCCTGGAATGCAGATGGTCATTGCTGGGTTACCTGGACAGTATTTGTTGTGAGCCATTCTAGCAAACCCTTGTTTGCAATATAAACACACAGTCTATTGGTTCTGTGTTTTTCCCTTTGAGAACCCTGACAAATATATGTCCCATGGTATGAAACCATAGTGACCCAGACTGTCCAGGGTGCAAGGAGCTTTGAAGACCTGATAGAGAGTTAATTCTACCTGGATTGAGCAGTTCAGGAATATAGCAAAATAGGGGCTTATTTTGGGATCGTCTAATAAAGTCACTTCCTCTACAGTCATCTTTAACATTTTATACGAATAGGTTTAAGAAGGAGAGTCATCAACCTAAGCGCCACTGTTGATCAAGTTTCACCTGAGAAGTTCGATATACATTCTTGTACTTAATTAAGATAAAAGCATTGGTAAGAGCGGAAAAGATAGCTCAGCAGTTAATTGCCCTTGCTGCTCTTTGATGCAGAAGAACTAGGTGGAATTTCCAGCACTCAGGGGCAGTTTGCAACTACCGCTAACCCCAGCTAGGGAAGATATGATATCCTCTCCTGGTCTCCTAGGGTACCCCCATGCATATGCCCATACAGCCCCCCTGCCCAGATTCATTTTAAAGCATTGGTGGCAACAGCAGTGGCCAAAAAGAGGAAGGAAGGTCATCAGTTGATTTGGGGGATTTGGTCTGTATAAAGTGATTTGGCTTTTTATTTTTGCTAACTGTGATAGATGTGTCGCTCTCATATACATGCAGCCAACACAGACATATGGTGGGAGCATCCGAATATGCTAGATTATGTAAGCTGTAAACAGTTTATATCCTTACCTAAAAGAGGACGTTAGGGAATGACCCGAAAGGACATCCAGTTCTGGAATACGTCCCCCATAGGCTACTTTGTCAGCCTAAGAGAGGAGACGGGAGCCACATTCGGCGCTGGCAGGACTATGATGGCAGCGCCCAAGGATATGCAAGATGGCTTATAGAGCTGCCGGCAATCACACGCCATTCCTAGCACGCAGGCTTTGCTCAAGTTCGATTTTAGGATCATGTCCTTCGGCAGTGTATTTCAGCTGGTAGTCCTGCAATCAGTTCCTGTAGGTCAACAAAAACTCAACTTAGAAGTGTGTAATCTAACGAGAAAACGTCAGGCCTTGTGGAGGGGGGAAAAACGATCAGCCATACAATCAATTTCCAGGCTTTTGTAATCCCTTGAAATGACTCTGCAATTGTTGTGGTCTTATAGGTGTGCACAAAAGGAACACTTTTTTTTTGAGCCCTTGTAGGCACAAAGTGACTCACTTGAGATTGAATTGGCTGGACTCAAGAGGACAGAAGCTTAGATGACAAGGAGCCCCGTGACTTCGATGTGTTTTCGTGATGACAGCCTGTTCCGTGGCTCCTGCTGTTTGTCACCCTCTTGAGTGACAGGAGGGTCACTCAATTTCTAGCACCACAAGCCCAGTAGAGCTCACCTGTGCATGTATTCCTAGAATCCATGTGGAATCTGCCTTTCTCTGTGTCCCTGGCTCCTGGGTCTAGACTTGTGTTTCTCAACCTTTATCATGTCATCCAGGACTGGGCTCATCAGATAACCATGGTCAACTGGTATGACCAGCGTTTTCTGCCACAATGTGCTAACCCCTGGGATGCTTTCTGCTTCTTCGATGTCAGACTCGGTCCCTCACAGAGGACTAGCAGTGACTCCCCACAAATAAATGCTTGCTGTAAAGTTGATTTATGGTTTTGGTTACCATCTTTCTTCCTGGGTACTCTGTAGAAATTCCTGATGGTGGAACAAAAAGGCGATGCCATGAGCAATTTTTGGAATAGTGCTTCCTCTCTTCTAAGAGCCCAGGTAAGGCATGGTAACAAGATGGTGTCACCCCACTCTGCTTCTTTGCTTTTGTTTTTGCACAATGGATTTTAGAAGTGATACCTTGCTTCTCCTTAAAAATTGATGCATGACAGAACAGCACACTTTAGTACCATACAAACCATACGGTTCTCACCCAATACTCCCTACTTACATTAAGTAAGTAGGTACTTATCAGGAGGGACTTCCAGTTCGGAAATAAAATTATTTGCTACAGAGAAAAACACAAAAGCAAAATGAAGGGTAATGATGTCTCACAGACACAGTGGTACTGAGGTCATTGTAATAATGTTATCAGTTCTGTGACTGTCTTATGGCAAAGCACACTTAACAATAGCGAGGAATATGAAAGCAGTGGGAACCTTGGGACCAAATCACATAGACCCTGGAAATTTCAAAAACTAACAAATGAATGCTACATGAAGACCACAGAAACTTAGAGAAGCACCATTGACAGCCGAGAGGTATCACACAATATTCTGTTAGCGAGTTAAAAGGTGCTTCAGAGGAAGCAACATAAAGAACGTTTCCAATGAGATTATCCTAACGTCAGCTTTCAGACTTGGCTTGAGTTCCTGCTGGTCTCATAGGCCTGGGGTAACCTTCATGCAGGGTTTATCATTTTCGACTGTTTGCCTCTTTGGGTCACAGAACTTTTGTTGTGAATGGCCTACCTGCTTAGCAGCTTCGTTAGCCTCTCCCTGTTACAAAAGGCTAGAAACACAGTAATTCCTGCTTGTGTTGCTTAAAAGCCACACCAAATGTCACTTGGGGACTAAGATTGCCTGGTTGAGTATCACTTCTCCAGGCAAATGGTTAAAACACACCACACAACAAGTACATAAAAGTGTGAACACACATACACTGCACACACCTATTTTACAATCGTACTCCCAACTGGAGTGAACAATATAGTGAGATCAATGAAACTAAGAATTTGGGTAAGGTCAGAATTTTATAAGACATGGCCTTAATAGATGACTATCTCTTAACAGGGTCACACGGTCTATCGTTAAACACGTGACTTAATTAAGAAAACAATAAGAGTTATTGTAGGGAGCTAAGATAAGCCTGCAAGATCTATGCCAGCCAAATTTCCCCTCTTATCTCCCCTCCTGTCTTGTCCTTTTCCTACCAATTCTCCCCTTCCTTTCTGTAATAGCTTATTAATTTGTATATATCCACATATCAACTGTCTATGTTGAAATACACGGCCAAGGCTAGCGACTTAGGTTTAAACTCCATAAACTAGAAGCTGACTTCTCTGAACAAGTGGTTATCCTAGACTACTCGCTCATCACACCTCTGATGTCTATCAATTTGGGAGTTTCCCTTGACACACTCCTCTAGGTCTAATACTTCAACAGGATGACTTAAAAAGGAGAGGACTACACAGGCTGGCCTTAGTTTACAAATGATACCCGGGAGGGAGCAACAACTCCCATGGAGCAAGGACTGTGCCACCCTCTCTTGGGACATGTTCATTCTATTGGGTTCCACGTTCATTGACCAGAGAGTGTCGCTGAGCTCTGGTTTTTCTTGGGGTTTCATTCCACAGGTGTGATTCAGTTAATCACTAGCCCTGGGGTTGAACTCCTGTCTCTAATTCTTCTCCCCTTTCTGGAGGTCAGGCCTCTGATCTAGTGGCCACTGTAAGTGACCTTATCAGCATAAGAAAGACTCTCTTTATCTTTCAGGAAACCCCACAGGTTTTGAAGCAACCGCCAGGAACATGGACAAAAATCAGGTAACCTTTATATAACACCAAGATAGATTTCCATAGAATTTTTAAAATCTAGGCTATTTTTACTTTTCTTAGATAATTGGTATATGAAAAATGCATAGAATTTTGGCTAAATAGTAGTCTGGTCAATAGAATTGTAGTCAGTTAATAATTTTATAGGAAGATGCTCAATTAGTGGATTATCCAAAAGAATCAAAATTAAGTTGGGACAATGAAGGTATGACTATCAAAACTTCAGATAGCATAAAACTTTGAGGAATAACAAATAAACCTCAAATTCCATCAGAAGGACAAAGTTAGGCATCTCTGTGAAAAATTCAGGATGTTTATCTTCCTGCGTCACCGCCTCTAGGCTACTGTGTCATCT
Source organism: Dicrostonyx torquatus (assembly GCA_028555095.1). NCBI lineage: Eukaryota > Metazoa > Chordata > Mammalia > Rodentia > Cricetidae > Dicrostonyx > Dicrostonyx torquatus. Next base: position 20,804,780 of record JAQHUG010000004.1, read on the forward strand.
AAGATCAATCGGTCACCACCTTCCCATCCAGATGAGGTGACGAGGGAGGAAAAATAGCACATATCCATTCTGGTTGCCTTAGTTTCCTGCACAAAAACCAAAACCCAAACAAGCAAACAAAAAAAACCCCACTTTCCCAGGTCGTCCCACATGCTGACATTTCACAAGCTTGGACTTAGTCAACTTGGGGCAAAGGGATGTGGGAAATGGTGTTTGTTTGTTATTTTATTTCTTTCTATTTGTTGAGTTGGTTGATTATTAGCGTCCTTCTAAAATAAAACAAGAAAACAAGAGGAAATTTGTAAAAGGCCAAAATGAGATAAAACTCAACAAAATGAAATTCATCAACATGAGTAGATCATCGTGGGTTTTATTTTTCTAAATGAGTTCAAACATTTAAAAAAATTTTTTTAAGATATATAAATAAGATACTAACAAATTTAATGGAGTGATGTAATAAAGGGAAAATAGCTGTCAGAGTAGTACTTCTTCCCAAATGCAAAGATGGCTGAATAGCCAAATCTGGCTCATCCAGTTCCATCTCAGTGCTCCGCCACTAAGTTGCTTCCTTGCCTTCTTCCTCTTCTGCAGGGAGATTTAGCTGTGCTGGCTTCTCTGCTTCTCTCCTTGCACAGAAAGCCTTTTCTCATTCTTGAAATTTGTGAGCAACCGACCCAGACATGGGTCTGCAAATAATGATGTAAAAAAAAAAAAATCTTTGTGTAGCTTTGGGGACAGTTTGTAATTAGAATCCTTGAACGTGGATTTTTAAAGTTTGGATTTATAATCAAAAGTATTGTGCAGAGGAGCGCCTGTTTTTCAAAATATTCTCTGATGGTTATGTGGTTTTTTTTTTAAATGTCTTTGATGATGAGATGATGGAAAAAAAGTAATAGTTCATCGTGACCCTGATTGATATTCCTTGTAACTAAAATTGTTCCTTTTCAAATGTCCACTTGATTATTTCCCTCTTCCACATATTTCATTTTTCTGTTCTTCTTCTTCTCTTCAGCTTCCTCCTCTTCTTGTTCTTGATGCCGAAAGGAAATGTTTTCTACACTAAAAATACTTAGCCATTTAGATATTAAACACCTTTACTTGTTTTAAGATGTTTTTCCCATATATTAAGTCTTTCAAAGTTTAGCTTATACAAGTATCCTTTCTCTTGTGTCTTCTTTTAGTATCTCCACTCCCCATAAACATTTAGCCAAGTTTATTGAAATATTATCATCACAATGTATTGTAGATGGAGGTTGCTCATTCATTTCCTGGCTGCCCAGACCTGAAATAATCACACAGAAACTATATTATTTGCAATACTGTTTGGCCAATAGCTTAAGCCTATTTCTAGCTAGCTCTTACATCTTAAGTTAACCCATTTCTATTATTTTATATTTTACCACGAAGCTCGTGGTTTACAAGCAAGGTTCTGGCAGACCTGTCTCCTGCAGCAGCTACATGGCTTCTCCCTGACTCCACCTACTCTCTCTTTCTCTGTCTGCTTGGAATTCCCGCCTTGCTCTATTCTGCACTGCAATAGGCCCAAAGCAGTTTCTTTATTAACCAATGGTATTCACAACATATAGAAAGGAATACCACATTAATGTATAAAAGTATGGATACTTAAAATAAGCTTTATAATTATTTAGGGGCTATATGAATAAAATGATTATATTTATGTGAAAAACAATTAGTAAAACTTGTTCTAATGGAGCTAGCAAGATAGGTCAGATAGAAGGCGGTTTCCACTAAGGCTGGCAACCTGAGTTTGATTCCTACGTTTAGATGGAAGTAGAGAATGGACTTTAAGTATTTTTCTCTGACCTCCACACACGTGCTGTTGCATATGTGCCCTCCTCATAATGCAGATATGCAATAATAATTTTAAAACATTTTAAAGTTAGGCCTGATGGTGTTTACCTTTGTTCTTATCACCTAGAAATTAGAGGCAGCCTGATCTCCATGAGTTAGAGGCTAGCCTATTCTATTTAATGAGTTTAGGACAGCTGGGGTTACATAGCAAGACCCTCTATCAATAAATAAATACTTTATTACTGGGTTAATGGAGAATGTCATATTCATAAACAGGGTTCATGGTTGTATAACTTTCAATTCTTCTTGTTGGATCTAATGTACTTCAAAATAAAATTGGAAAATAAAACCATAGATGCAGAAATTTGAAACTAAAAGAGACACTCAAGTCAAAAAGAGCAGAAGGAAGAGACAACAGGAAAGGACATTCATCCATAGGATGTGGAACTCCTTCATGGAGTAAAAACATGAGATACTGCAAAGCCATTTATGCCAGAGAAGACAGATAAGAAAAAAGAAAAAAAAAGTCAAGAAATATGATATTGGCCAGAGGCTGGGAGAAGGAATGGGTGATATTGGTTACCTTTTAATCAAAAAGATGAAAAACCAAAGCCAAGAAATGGCTTTAGAAACAGATAAAGGAGCATTTCTATAAAATAAAAATTCTACATAATAAAAATCCCCATATTAAAAAAATACAAAGTTCCTGCTATGAAAAAATATTCTTCTGTAAAATCGTGCTCTACCAAATGAGAATGGCTTCATGAGATGACAAGTGTTATGCAAAAAAGAAAAATAAGTGACCAGTAGTGACCTCACTGTTAGTCAGAGGAACACCAATTAATATAAAAAGGAGCAATATTTTCCCAGTTTTGTAAAAACTAAATCATAATAATGGCCATTGTTTGAACAGATGAAATTAAAAGAAAGCCCGTCTGCTAACAGGAAGGTGGTTTCCCAATTTCCTCAATACAATACAGCAAGCATATAAAACATTTCAAACACTAAATATTCTCTGGATTCCTACTCATTACTTCCATTTTTAGCAAACTGTATACAGTTTTAAAAACTGTATACTTGTAGTACATATATTAATTTTGCACCTTGATGCTATTTTTATATTGTCTTGTGAAGTATTTAACATTTGCACCAAGGACGGTGACGATCCGTGTAGGAGCATCACTGCTCATCTACAAACCTTTCAGAGGAGGAAATGCACCGTTATTGATGGAACTGAAACCTATTCTCCACTGCCCTGGCGGCTTCCCTGCTCTCACTGGTAGAGGTGGGCATTGTGGCATTTGTTTGTTGTTTCCGGTTTTTCGAAACAGGATTTCATTATGCAGCCCTGTCTGTCCTGTAACTAGCTATATAGACCAGGCTGGCCTCAAACTATTTGTAATTTTACTTTTTTTTTTACAGCCTAAATTATTGTGCTGAAAGACGAAGGGCAACTGGTCTCAAACTCATGGAGATACACTTGCTTTCTGCCTCCCAGACACTGGGAATAAAGGTGTATACCACCCCCTTGGCTATGATATGATTTTTTTAAATTGCAAATAGGTCTTCTTTAAATATAAATTTACCATGTGTCAAAGCTTGAGAAAATAGGTTAAATGAATTATGATATCTCAGAGTGACAAAGTCCTAATTAACGAATTAATGACAATTTTCTTACTATATAAATAATACATATATGTATATATGTATATATATACATATATATATATATAGTTGGACACTGAGAAGGATAACATCTTAGAGCAAAGCAAAACTACAGAATCACCCATAAATCTTCCAGTTACACATAATAATTGTAGCTTAACTTTAATATGTAGTCATAACAAATGTCTGCCATGCAGTCTAATTTGCTTTTATTTTGAATTTTTCCCTTTACTGTCTGAATTACTACTTTGAAGGAGGAATGGCAGACTTGAGAGTTATTGTTTTGTTCTTGTGGTGGTGAGGATTGCTGACCAAACGCTGTGCCACTGAACTGGATTGCCTGCCACCACACCAACAATGAACTTCAAGGATCTGAGAATGGTGGCATTTGGACTTTGAAGGCAAGGCCAGAGAAAGGCAGGGATCAGCACTATGGTTGCACTTGGCCCATGGCGTGGGAACAGGCTTTGGGCTGGAAGCAATCCCCAGCAGCAGGAATCTGTTCTTCCACATCCAAGGGGTGTGTCGTTTGTCACAAGATGGAACCCAGAAAGGCTTGTAGTCCACACACCTAAGCCCTGGGGCCATCGAGCATTATTGTTCATCTACATTTTTCTACGACACTAAATATTTGAGTCAGTCCTCCACTTATTATCTCAAACCCTAATTTGGCCAATGCCTGGTTGTTTGGTCACTTCAGTATTATTCTGGCTCTTTGTTGCTCTCTCGGGTGTCATGACGCGCGCCTGTGCATTTCTCACGGCTCATCTCCTCCAAGCAGCCTCTCCCTGCTGGCCTCATGATGGGTACTCATTTCTGAGGTTCTAGAGCCATGCTGACCCCCTGAATTTCTCACCTCCTCTTTTGCATGATTGTATGGAAGTGCTATGGTTGTCTGTCCAGACTCAAATGACCCTTGGCCAATTGTTCCAACGAACATCCATTCCAGATGTCAGATTCTCGAGGGTCCTGACTCCTGTCACGCCCGCAACTCTGGCTGGGATCTCTGCAATCCATGCCTCCTCTTCCTCGAGGGCAGTAATTAGGCGATTGCTATCATACGCTTACATAATACAACAGTGTGGCCCTTCTGTGTTATTTTGGGAAAAATAAAATCTGATTTCCTCCTTTGAGGCCCTGATTCCAGTAACTTCAATTGAATAAAGAATTTTTCAGGCAGAAAGTGGTCTAGTAGCTCTTGTAGTGACATAAATTACTGCAAAGCAAAAGGAAAAGTAGGACGCAAATTTTAAGACAATTTTCCCCAACATTATTACTATACTAAAGAGAATCCAAAAGTACACACACACACATACACACACACACACACACACATAAACATATACACACACACAGCCTCCCCAAAGGGCGGCACCCACCAAGACCACTTAACTAAGTGAGCCAAATCACTGCAGGTGTAATTTATGTCATATGAAGAAAAAGTGAGTAGCCAGGGAATGTATCTACACAAGGAGTAGTGACAATTAAATTAAGTGAAGAGATGATAGACAGAACATAGTGGAATCACCAGCAAGACTAGGGTGGATTTCACTGAGTTCACTTGCTCTGGTTGCAACTGTCAAGAGAGACTCAGAGACAAAGAGAAAGAGAAGGGGGAAAGAGGAAAGGGGACCGAGAAAGACAAACAGAGAGAATCTCATTCTCTGTGCCTGGCCATAGTAGAGGCTTAACTCACATTTGTTGAATGTACTCCATGGGACTAATTTAAATTCTAAGTGCTCTGCATGGGACTTACAAAAGAGCCTTCTTTTATATATCAATTTTGATTACACAAATCTTCCTTCTAAAGGAAGCCTTTTATTTTTCTTGCTTGTGGGAACTCCTAGGGATGTTCTCCCACCCTGTCCACTCATGGCTGATGCGCGGTAGCCCCGACTGTGCCCTGCCTCATGGTGAAATGCACCCTTCTCTATATCAGACCATAGAATGAACGTTCTGATGGAGAGGCACAGAAAGCCAAAAGGAGACAATGTGGCATGCCACACCCTGAGCGCCCTCCTGGGTGATATGGAAAAGAGATGACTGACAGGCGCATATATAGAAAAGCCAGGATGGGGACAAGGGCTCTGATGGAGGGCACCTACTGCACAGCCTGGAAACTCGTGTAGCTCATTATGTGCAGCACAAGGAGGAAGGAGGGTTAGCTAGTCTAGGTGGAAGGTCTCCGGAGGGAGAAGTCTCAGGTTTCAGTCATCCCTAAGGAGGGAGAGGCAGTTGCTAGTTTGTGTCACACTGTCACTATCAGCACACCTGGATCAGCAGAAGGAAGTGCTGTTTCTCTGAGCCTGGCCTGGGGAAGGCTTTGCCATTTTCATGAGTCTGCGGTGTGGTTGTGCCCATGTAAACAACAAACCTTCACTCAAGACTTCATCCACTCCCCAAAGTGGGAAAACCATCTTACTGTCTGTGGAAAACACTCAGATCCGCAGATCCTCATTTCGTATTATGACAACCTACCAAAGCAATACATAGTTAAATAAAAAATAAAAATGCAAGTAGAAAATAATAGGAAAATATCTGATGCTATTTTTGTAGAACAACAGAAACCAAAAAAACCATGAAAAATTATTTGATATATATATATATATATATATATATCAGAATATCAAATTTCACATACGAAAAACAACAAACAAAACTAAAGGCAAAAAGATAAACGTGAAAACAATTTTGAAGAACCGATTTGAGGGAATGAATGATAGAAACAGATTTAAGTGGCTAGAAGCTATCAGTACAGACATGGACAGAAGGAAGGACGAGATCACTTAGTGAATGGAAACAGCCGAGGGACACCTGAAGAAGCTCTCCCCCGACTGTACTTCCAGATAAACACAAGTCAAACAGTCAAAGCTTTTAACGACCCAATTAGGAAGGATTTTCATTTTGGCAAAAATATCAGTCACCACTAGAGACGCCAGGGCAGCAGGGCGCCCTTCACAAACTCTGTTAGGATGGAAAATGACTGCAGCTTCCAAAGCTGACAATGTAGTTTAAAAGCCTTAAAAAGACACAGTGCAGGAGCCAGCTTTGCAAAGAAGTGTTAAATTCAAGGATTTATGTGTCCACATTTTCATCTTAGCATAATTTACAATGGCAAGAGCTGGAGCCCACAGCATCCAAAGACCAAGAAGGAACTGACGTGTGAAAGCTGGTGGCATAAATGGTCTACTACAATATTTCTCGGTGACATGGGGAAAATACACATACAGCTAAAAAACTGAACGCAAGATATTATACATCAAAGAACAATAGCAAGGGATTTTTTAAGATTAAAAAGACTATTCACCATTACCAAAGTATTAAAACTGGTTAATTCCTGTGAACGGGAACACTCTATTCTTGCCGTCTCTATTATGGTAGTCTCGCACTCTATATGAGGTGTCTGGAGTAGACTATAAGGCATCATTATTCTCAAATCAGATCTCTAGAATCAATCTTGCTTTCTTAATTTTCTAGTAAAAATTATTCATAAATATGTAATATTTATGAATATATTATATATTATATTATCTGAGAAGCAGGCATGGTGCTGTGCCTATAGAATTCCAGCACTCAGGCCATGAAGATAGGTGGCCAGGACTTAAGGTCATCCTGTGCTACACAGTGAGTTTGAGGCCAGCCTATGTCACACGAGACTGTCCCCACATGTTAAAAACACGTCAAAGAAACACAATTATCTTCCCTTCTCTAGGATTCAGAAAGGAGACAGACATTTGTATTTTACTGATAGCAAGAGTGCTGACCCATTTCAGTACTAGCTGAGTCACTTTGCAACATCCTTGAATTCTTAGGTCTCTCAAAGTGTGCTCAAGGGAAAGCAGGTTCCCAAACTCTGTCCTTTGCCTTGTGTCTTTTCCAGGAAGTCACTGTGGATTTCACTCTCTATAGAGATTCCAGTCTGTCCCCTAGGGCCAGCCTCAGGCAAACTGTGGAAGAGCCTTCCTGCCTCTCCTGAGTGCATTTCTTGCTTTCCTTGGTCCTCATATCTGTCCTCACTTAGTCACAGAAAAGCCTGCTAAAACATTTAAGCCTCTTCTCCACTTCAGACATTCTGGTAAGGGCTCACACCTAGACTGCTTTTGTAAATATTGCAGCAGCCTTCCAGGTTCCTACTTGCTCTCCTTTTAAGGACAGGGATGCTGCCGCCTAGAGAGGTTAAGACAATTGCTCTTGGTCACACAGACAACTCTTGAAATTCACAGCCAATTTAAAAGTTCTGTCCAAATCGGGTAGAGTTGGCACTTCTGAGTACCCTTCCGTCCTACAAATGTTTTGTCTAATCCCAGAACTGAAAATCAAGTTGTTTTTACGTTTGGAAAAGCCCAAATTCCTTCAGTTTCTGGGAGAATATAGATGTGGGAGGGAGGGGGGTGGGATATCTGCCTGGTTCTAATTGGCTGCTCCATTATTCCAACATAATTCCACAAAGTGAATGTAGGCACTGCCCAGTTTCCTCAAGTTGTCACACTTGTCCCCAAACACTAGATAGATAACAGCAAACTGTAGCTTGTCTTTGGGCGGACTCAAAATCCTTTCTTCTCAAAGCTTAAGTAGCCCCTGCCCTAGGTAGTTATTTCCCAGCTTCCTATTGTAAGGACAACCAAACTGCCTCTAAACAACACCAATTCTAAGCTACTAACTTTATGCCCTTTAGCAATGTACCTGTGAGGTGCCAGTCAAAAATATTGCCCTACTTCTAGGGTTGAGGGAGAAATAAGTTAGAAAATGTAACTTAGGTTCTTCATAAGGTGGGTGGGGGTAGGAGAAGGGCTGGTGCCAGAGGGGCCCCCACTTCTTCCATTCATCTCCTTTGGGGTTCCCTTAACGTTTCATTTACAGGTCATACCCTAGACTATGGGTTTTCTTTGTTTCTCCAGGACACATTTGATGTCTCACCCTTAACTTTTCAGAGAACCCCTGCTTTTCAATCCTGTTCTTGCAAAGCCTGCATTTCTACATGGAGTTTGAAAACAAGGCTTAAAGAAGAGGGGGATTTAAAAAAAAAAAAAGCCTTTCTGAAACCAGTTTTCTAATCCGCAAGGGTTTCTGGAGCCCCGCTGTGACAGGGTGCTGAGGGGCCACCTCCCCGAGTGAAAGCTAGGCCGAATTCTACATGTCAGACTTGCTTCTGTTGAAAAGGCAGCTGGACAACAGCTCTTTTCTAGCCCAACAGTATTCCATGGAAACAAGTGGACAGATTTGATTACAAGGAATTGTTCTTGGTGGCCAGCAGCAACACCCCCGACCCGCTCGCCCCCAAATCAGGAAGTTAAAACCTAGCATCTTGGGAAGAGGTGAGGAAGCCACTTCATTAGTAACATTTTAAGGGCTATACACTATGTGTTCAAAAATATCCCCTCCTTCCTGATCGTGAGATTGTAAAGATGCCAGACGCCCCGCCAGGGTACTTTCTTTGCAGTGGTTCTGGTCTCTGCCCAGGTGCCCCAGACACCGGGTCAGAATTTCCCAATAGTCCCTGGGCTGCATTGTCAGTCTGTCGCACCCAGGACAGCGCCTTTAAAATGACGCCTGTGGGGAAGAACCGTCCCGCGTTAGAAGACGTCTCCTGGAATGACCGCTCGTTGGCCGCTCAGATTCCGAGCTGAGCTTTCGTTTCCCGTAGGTCAGAAGGCACGGTGGGTGGGGGCGCGGGTGATCGCACAGCTGTCCCCAAGTCCTGCCGCCTCCCCCGCCCCCGGAGTCTCCACGAAATTATGCGGCACTGACGTGAGCGGCCTGGGGCTCGCTAGGAGTGTTAGTCTTGGATGTTCGAACCTTGAAAAAAAAAAGTGGTAACCACACGCAGGGCTGGTGTTCCTATTCACCCATCCCCTGTGTCCCTCTGTGGGCCGCTCCATGCTTGGCGGTGACTTCTCTGCAGAAGCCTGGCTATCCGCGTCCTTTCGAGCATCCGGCGCGCTCGCTCGGCTCGGCGGCGGTTGCTGAGCCCCCTGCACCCTGGACCCACCGCGAGACTGTCGTGGACCCACTGAGCGCTCTCCGTTCCTCCTGGCGCCGGCGGTCCCACCGGTTCTCGGCCCTGGGTGCTATCGCCGGTCTCGCCCGGCCTCCGCGCGCAGTTCGAGCCACAGTGCGACACTGGGATTCACAAGGCCGCGATCCCTGCGGGCCCAGGCGGCCCACCAGAGGAAAATACACCCGGGGAAGAGAGACACCCCCAATCCCCGCGCTTCCATAGGGTACCCATCATCTCATTGATTCGCAATTCAACCCCCTTCCCCTTGCGCCCCCTGATGCATCTCTTAGGTTGCCAAGGTTCAAAGTTTAGACTTGGGACATAAAGAACGTCATTCATAATCTTACAAGGAAAAGCAAGTGGGGGATGAGAAACTAGACATAGAACGGGTTTTTAACCTAGTGAGATCACTACGGTTCTTCATTTTCCTACCAGCACCGCAGTGAAAAATCCATGAATTAAAATTCAAACAATTCTACATATTTCACCCGCCTCAAAAGTAGGGGTTTGTGGGTCAGCCCCATAAAGCGCCTTTGAGGACTATATGAAGATGGAAATTTAGGATTAAAACTCTATCCTTTCTTTAAAGCCTTGCGCGCAAGGCGCCATGTGGGGATAAGGTGTCAGGGCAGGGGTCATTTTTCTCTGGCTCTCACCACAGGGCTCCTCACTTAGAGAAGCTCGACCAGGAAGTCCTAGGTAGGATTATCCAGTTCTTGAGCGTGCTTGGTGCTACAGTTCTGCTCACTGATGCTGACAGAGTCGTCAGTTTTGTGTTTAAGTTTCTCTTCCTTGCCTCATGCTTTCAATCCTGGGCAAAGAGGGTGGCGAGCAATTGATTCTCTCCGTTACTCAGAGTCATAGAGTCCACCCCAAGGGTCAGCGTGGAGAACTAAAGACACAACCTCCCCTGGGCCAAATCCTTCTCATTGTCCTCCACTGGGGCTGCAAGTGGAGTGTTCTGGAAATGGCCCTTTCACAGTGTGGGAGCGACAGTTTCCCCATTCCAAACTCTCTTTTTCTCTCTCTCCCTCCACCCCCTCCTCCTCCTCCTCCACCACCACTTCACTCTCCCTCACAGCCAGCCTCGCCCCAGGCACATCAGGGACAACCCCTTCAGGCCTTTTCTTCCACACAGGAGTTTAAACACACAGAGCCCTTACAGTCAGCTGAGGTGTGCCCCGTCCAGGAGACGCGGTGGAGTGTAAGAGAAAAATTCAGAGTATTTTTATGGGACGAATTATCTTTGTTTACTTCAGTGAATCACCATGCCTTCCTTGTTGTTTGTAACCACCCGTTTGCCTGGCTATCACCACCAACTCCCACCAGAGGGGGAGAAAAAGAAGGAAGATGTGTGAGCTCCCCCTGGTGCCTTCCTGAATTCAGGCTGACAGAATCCAAACAAAAACTGTAAGGAAATATCCTTAACCACAGAAGGAAAAAGAAATTACCTGGCCTCTTTCCTTTGAATAGGGTCAGTTCGGTGCTGACTGGCTCTTGGATCGTCATGCTAAAGCTGTGGGCCTATATTTAATGTGTATCCTTAGGAAGGGCCAGGGTCTTGTCAGTGAACCTTCTAAACTCCAGGTTAGAATAGGAATTTGATAGCTAGCTGCCTGGGGGTGGACTTCTCTTGAATCAAAGTGATTACTTTTTTGGCCACAATTTTTCTCTTTGTCAGCCTGCTATTGTTCATCACTGACATCTCTGCACACTCCCTGTTGTGTTGTAGAGACGGGAGTTATCGTGGGAATCTAGTACTAGCCATGCTGACCAGTGTTCCACACTATATGTCTATGTGAACAGTGAAGGATCTTAAGCACTGGAGTCAGGGACATTGTAAACTCCGGGCATTTACAAAGCGAGAATTTTCTGTCAGTCTCTGGGTTGTGTGACTTACAGACACACTTAACAATGCCGTTACTGTGTTTAGTTAGTCCCAGTCTTTAACGGGAGGGCTAGAGAGTCTAGATAGATGTACCACATTTCATTTCTGCGATACCTAGGTCAGTCAGCTTATGGACAAACTTCACTAAAATGGCTAAAAGCATGGGTCTAGTTTCCATTTCCAGTGTAAACATGGAGGTTTTGTTTCCTTTGGTTTGAATGCGTGACTTTGGTGGAGTCGGATTCTACTAAAGCCAAGAGCATAGCTTGAGCCCTTTATAAAACCGTGCCAAGCTCTCATCAGTCCTGCCCACAGTCTCACACTCCTTCTCTGCTCTGGTTTTTATTTCAGCGTGGTCACCCTCCCCTTCCACCCTTTCCTAATGCCTTTCCTTCCGAGAATCTCGGGTGCACCATCCCTGGAGTGAGGCTCACCTCTCTCCTGGCCACTCTCATCATGCAGATTGCTCTCCTTCCTATGCACCTTGTTTTTCATGCTCGCTAGGCGCCCCGCGAGCCTCTACACTAACTGATGAAACGCATGCAGGTGCTAGATAGGTATTGGAAGCGCTGTGCAGAAAGGTAATGGCTTTTGTTTATCTGCCTCCCCACACTGCCAAATTGTGCCGATACCTCTGGTAGTTTTCTGCTAAATGACGAACCCGAAATAATAACCATGAAGGATTCTTTTAATTTAGAAATTTTTAATTCTCATGTCTCGTAAATGAGAAATGGTCAAATTAAGAAGCTGTTTCCGGGATTTTAATTGATGTATTAGTTGTGCTTTGCCTGCACCCCAAAAGGATTTGAGGTGGGCTTAAAATGTTATGAAAATTAGACACGATTATTAATTCTGTCCTTGCAAGCTCTAGAATTGTGTAGTTCTAGATGCCAAGTTAAACAAAATAGAGGTTTTTAAGACAAGATGTATGGTGTTTTCTAATATCTCTCATCATGCTATAGAAAAAAAAATCATGGATAAAAATTTTCAGAAATATTTCTGTGTCTCTTTGCATATCGTACACATACACATAAATACACACATACACACATACTCACACTCAAACTGCACTGGCAGGGAACATGGGTTGTTTAAAGCGTAGCTATTCAACTGTCATATAAAGTGAAATCTATATTTTCTCTCCCTATATGACTATATATTTAACATCTCTATGCATATGTGTGTGCATACATATGTATATGTTATATACACACACTCCACATTATTATTTCAAAGGGAATTTCCTCCTTCTGGCTAGCAGCAATAAGTAGTCAATATTTACACTCTTGAATATCGATGACATCTCGCGCACACGCGAAAGCTGTGGTAAACGTCTCCATTTTCAAGCAGAGTTTTAATTATTTGTAGAGGTTTCAATTGTTCACTGTCTAATGTCACGGACTGGTCTTCGCAGTGTGAAGTGTCACTGTCCAGAACCCCCACAGTATTATAAATAGGCTTCGAAAGCCGGCTTGATTGATGTTTGGCATAAAGCGCTATTCCTCCGAGCACATCTATTCCTTCTGTTCACCGTCTTCATAGAAAAATACCAGGGCTGATTTTTTATTCAAATCTCCAATTTATGCAGGGTTTGAAGTACTAAATACTTAAAGCCCTTTTCAGATCTTTTCCCCCTTTTCTGTTAGGTAAGTAGCTAAATCTTCTGCTTCAACACAAATAAGAATCGGAGATTTAGCAGATTTCCTATGGGGAAGAGAAAGAGTTTATTAATTATATTGAGAATCAAATAATATGCTTCTTTGACACTAATGTTCCGTCTTTCTCCACCCCACGCATCCTATGGGAGGGCTTTAAAGCCTTTATCAGGGTCTAGATTACAGCAGTTATGGTTCCTTGGAAGAAAGACTGTAATGAATGGCATTCTGACTTGAGGAGAGAATTTGAGATGTTTTAAGATTTACGCAGCAACTGTGAAGTGATTTTTTTTCCCCCAAGTGTGTCCCAGGGATTGTAATATAAAACACCAAAAAGCATGATAAAGTGCATTTTCATGAGTTTTAATAAATTTTTAATACTGATGAAATGCAAATTTTCCCTTCACAACCCTTATCTGTATTTGACAGAGGCCTACAGAATAATTTAAACACTCATTTAAAGCAGTTTACAAGATACTATAGAGATTGCCAGCAATAAAGAATGATAAGGGATCTTCTCAAATTTTTTTATATTGACATTATTTAAATCAAGTGCCTTATACAGATTCTACTGGATCTGACCAGAGCCCATATTGTTAGACTTAGCCAGAGTGCACAAAATAGTAGAAACAAATTGTCCTTGAACGAGTCTCAGAAATGACAACTACCTGCCTGATAGCAGTAATTGCTCTTTATTATGTGAGATGCTTATTTTTGTACCAGGCAACGGGCCAGGGACACTCCACGCGTTATGACATTGGGCTTGTATGACCATTGTTTGGAAGAAATTCCATGGTTATCAATTGCCATGTAAGGATGAGACTTTAAAGTCTTGATCAGAGTCTAGATTACAACAGTTAGGGGTTGTGGAGAAGACGAAATGCAACGGGTGGCGTTCTAAGTTAGGAGACATAGGAGAATCAGGGAGTGCTGCTTAGTAAATAATACAGGTGGGAAATGCAGGGCAGTGGTCTTGCACTGCGCACTGCTCTGGGAGCTGGCAGACACTCTCTGTGTAGGTAGCAAATGCTTTAGACGTAGCATGCCCCATGATCCATGCTCCTGCTCAAATGGTAACCCTGGTATCAAACCAGATCTAGATAAAATACAAACCAATTACATCTGTTTCAATTAAGCTTTACTGGAAAAAAAAAAAAAGATGCTTATGGAGGGGTGGATTTGTCGTATCCTGTCCTGACTATATCTTTAGGCAGAGGAAGGTAGAGCTCCACTGGATCTGTTCTCTGAGCCAGGAATGTGTGTGAACTGGAATCTTCAAAATTTGCCTCCCTCTTTGACACCTAACCTTAAACATTATTGTTGGAGAATTGGAAGACTTTGCTTAAAATACAGTTATAAGGATGGCATTTTAAATGAACTCATTTTTGGAGATGGCATCTTATATATTCCACCCATCTTGAACTTACTTTGTTGATGAAGATGACCTCAAACTTTTGATCCTCTTGCCTCTATCACCAAAGAGCTGTGGTTACATGCAGTGTGGGGACTCAAACCCAGAGCTTCACGAAAGCTGATCAAGTACTTAAGATGGACAAAGCCTTGATTTTAGAGTCCTCGTTATTACTGGCCTATTTCTTACAAGTAAACTCATGACCCTGGAGTCCACAGCTGCCAGATACCACTCAGCCTCACTCACAAACGATCTTGTTATGTTCTCTAAGAATTATTGGAAGTCCCCGTTGCTCTTACTGGGGACCCTGGCTTACTTCAGTGGGATTCTAGTTTTATCTTGGTTCTGCGTGACTCTGTTGATTTTCCAGTGAAAGCCAGAAGGTATGTCTCATTCTTCCAAGAAGTAGATCGTGGCCAGCTTCTCTTGTGTTGGCGTTTTCACCTGTCCCTGGGTTCTCCATTATGGCAGCAGTTATGACAACACAGAAACCGCCTCTCCCTGCAGTACCAGATCCACAGGTTGCTGTGTTCTTCAAGATGAGTGGAGCACTCTGATTCTGTTTTTGATACAGGTTCACTGTGCAGCCTGTACTGGCCTTGAATTCTCATTGATCATTCTGCTCCCAGCTTCCCAAGTTCTAGTTTTATAGCTATGCACCACCAGGCACAGCTAGGTTGATGAAAGCTGTAGGTGATAACCAGTGAGTCCTCTTGGTGAGCTTTACCCAAAAGCAGTATGTGGGGGAGCAGCTTCACCAGAAGGAAGAGATTTTTCTTCCCTTCATATTAGAAGACTAAATAAGATCATACAAGTTATCATTAGTGCAATACATTGTAGAACGATTTGTTCTAATATTTCCCTAAAATAGTAAAGAAATGGGAATAGAGTTTGGACCTAATTGGAAAAAAAATTACAAGCACAATTAAATGAAAGAAAATCAAGCTGATAATACATTAAAAAAAAAAGATTAAATGTTAGGTGTCAAAGGACTAGCAATGTTTTCTCTCCACTTCACATTCAGACATGTTTTTAAAATTCAATTTTTATTGTAAATTGCGGTGATGGTTTTGTTATTAAAGAACTAAGAAGTTTTCACTAAGAGGAAACTTTGCTGGTCTTGGATTTAATCCTTGAAATCAATCAAGTCTTTAGTGTTCTTTGACTTATCCTCAGATAAAAGAGCTCTTTGAATGCAAAGCCAAGGAAATAATCCCCTGCCTTGGGAGTGACCAAAAAGAATGACTGTAAGCACAGATCCTTGCACTTAAGTAGATTATGGTGCCATGAAAGAGATAACGCTAATGCAGAGGAGACAATTAAAATGACCAAACATTATAGCAGTTATAGTGCCTGAGTTTAGGGTAGATACAACGTCCTTGAGACATGCTTTTCAGGGAAGGCCAGTTCCCATTGTTGTGACAAAACCCCAGAGAGCAGGAGTTTTAGGAAGTAGTTATTTTGCTGATTGTTTGAGAGTACAGTCATCATGGCAAGGAAGGATGCTAGTGTGGCAGGATCATGAGGTTGTTGGCCACACTGCCTGCAGGGAGGGAGCAGCTGGTCACACTGCCTGCAAGGAGGGAGCAGCTGGTCACACTGCCTGTGGGGAGGGAGCAGCTGATCACACTGCCTGTGGGGAGCAAGCAGCTGGTCACACTGCCTGCAAGGAGGGAGCAGCTGGTCACACTGCCTGCAGGGAGGGAGCAGCTGGTCACACTGCCTG